>CM029475.1:8254685-8312185 GCA_017140325.1 Eucalyptus leucophloia subsp. euroa
GCATAAAGTTGATAAGTCACAGGACTCAAATACGGTAGGTTTTCTTTTCTAGATGCTTATCCTTTTATTTATAGGAAATGATTGTGCTACTTGTATAACTTTGGGCAGCAATATGATTAATTACTTGCCTCTAAAATAAATTGTGTTTTCAAGGATGGTATGTTACCATGCTAACTTCCTCCAATTAAAGTAATTTGACTGTACATGCTCATGCATACTTGACTTGTCAAAGGACTCAAATACGGTAGGTTTTGTTTTCTAGATGCTCATCCTTTTATTTATAGGAAATGATTGTGCTACTTGCATAACTTTTGGCAGCAATATGATTAATTACTTGCCTCTAAAATAAATTGTTTTTTCAAGGAAGGTATGTTACCATGCTAACTTTCTCCAATTAAAGTAATTTGACTGTACATGCTCATGCATTATTGACTTGTGTTTTAATCGTTTAATGTCCCTCAAGAAGATTAAGGAAGTATTTCTGCTTCCTTGAAGGGATTAAATTTAATTTGAACAAATTAGCCCTTACGCACATGAGTGCTCCTTGTAGTTTTATTGAAAAAGGTCAATACAATGTCTAGCCAAAAAACTAAAAAAAAAAAGGAAAAAGAAATAGATAACCCTTGACACCTGAATTTCGCTAACAAGTTTATCATGCATCTTCCGTATAAAACCATTTCAAGAATCACGTTCGCTTTTAACGGTGGGAGTTTGTAAAAAAAATAATCAATTTATATGACCTTGCATTCCTTGTTCTCGCCCACTAACCAATCTTGGAACGAAAACTAGATAGGTTTAACTGTTGTCGGGATCCTATAAATTGTTGCTAATCCCCACCCAATCATGTGATTACGTAAGTAATACAAGACACTTTCATATACATTACAACCATGGCAAATAAGACTCAGAAAAAGGTTGCTCTACGAATTGATTGACCGGTGAATTTGGTAAGATTTGGTTGACTGTTCATAAGATTGAATATTTTGTTAAATTAATTAAGAATATTCAATTAAACTCCATTTTCCTTCATGTTCTAAGCTGACTATCATTTCCGCCTCCACCCCCCTCACGCCCTACCCCTCCCCCAGGTGTAGTGCTTTAAGTTTGACAAGGACTCTCATTTATGACTTGACGAAAACACAAATTTGATAAATCTACACGTATCTATGGAAATGCATAAATTTGATCAATCAAACTAAGAAATTTGTGGTCACGCCCTACCCCTCCCCCCAGATGTAGTGCTTTAAGTTTGACAAGGACTCTCATTTATGACTTGACGAAAACATAAATTTAATAAATCTACACGTAATTATGGAGATGCATAAATTTGATAAGTCAAATGGGAAAATCTCAAATAAGGACTCAAAGTGAGCCTACTTTTTCAAATAAGGACCAGAAGTGATCATTGTTCCAAATAAGGATCCGAAATGGCTAACAAATCTCAAATAAGGACCTGAACTTGCCAGCCGGCCAAAATGTTCACTAGCCAGCGAGGGTGTGACATTTTTGGTGGCCAGAATATGGGCAATTTTGTCCCAAAAAATTATAGATAGAAATTAACAAACCCTAAAAGCAAAACCCCAAAACTCTTCACATTCTTCTTCTTCCACTCTTCATCTTTTACGTTTTTTGTCCCCTCTCGTTTGGAGAACCCAAATTCTCTGTTGATGGAGCAAAATCCCTGGCTCCCTGAGTTCCAAAGGTATGTGCCCTCCCTCCCTCCTCCTCTCTCTCTCTCTCTCTCTCTCTCTCTCTCTCTCAATTTGAGCAAAACTGACCTCGGTTGAACGGGAGTATGAATCAAAGTGTATGGCGAAACTAGGAAAAGATAATGAAGAATTGAGGCCCTCGTGTTACACACACTCAAGATTTGTCTTCTTCATTGGAAAGAAACGAAGACAGAAAACAAAAGAAGAATATGTGAAGAAACGAAGGTAGGGGTTTCTTGTTGTGTTTCAATTTGTGTTCCATTAATAGAAAATTTCCATGCTCCAAGCGAGAGATGACAAAGAACGGAGAAGATGAAGAGTAGAAGAAGAAAAACGTGAGAACATGAAGAGTCTTTTTTTAGGTCAAAAGAACGTGAAGATTTTGGGGGTGTTTGTTTTTAGGGTTTATTAATTGCTATCTATATTTTTTTTTTGGACAAAATTACCGGAAATGTCACACGCTTACCCGCCGGTGAACATTTTGGCCGGCCAGCAGATTCAGGTCCTTATTTGAGACTTGTTAGCCACTTCGGGTTCTTATTTGAGACAACGGCTACTTCGGGTTCTTATTTGAAAAAATAGGCTCACTTTGGGTCTTTATTTGAGATTTTCCCTAAATCAAACTAAGAAATTTGTGGTAGATTTTATTGTCTATATACTTTTTCTTATCTCTCTCTCTCTCTCTTTAATACCGGAAATAACTTTGGTCTCATGTAATTTTTGGCTGGCAACATGATTAATTCATCTTGTAATTATGTGCCTCCATAGGAAATTTGGTCCTTTCAAGGATGTGAAGTTGCCATTGGTAACTACCTCCCAATTGATAAAGTAAATGAATGGGCATGATGACAAATTGGGTTGACCTAACCAATATTTCCTTCCTAGGCTTGGTCACTTACATAGCCCTTTCGGATATGATGCGGAACACGGGACGGACAGAAGAAAGAGGAGAAGGTGCTAACTTTCTTCATATTTCAAATTATGCATACAGTGACCGAGATAAGCAGTATGTGGATATCTATACCTGGGCTAACGCCAAGTATAGTTAAATGTTTCTTTATCCTAGGCCATATATTCATGAGAGTGAGAAAGAGAGAGACTATATTCAAGATAGTGGATGCCAAAAAAGCAAGTGAAATATTAGCAAGTGAAATATTCTTACCATTTTTGAGGAATTTCGCTTCCATAGCCACTACTGCTTCATTGAAGAAGGGACTTTCCTCGTTCAATAATTAAACCGACATCATGTATAGAAATGAAATGACTTGATTGTTGGAAAAATATTCTCCAATATTCAAGGCATCAGTTGCATCCCTGAAAATCTACAAGAAGTTTCTAAAGATTTCAGCAACCCTATAATCTTGTTGTGCCAACGGCAAAAGACCATCACTTCCGTTCTGAGTGGGGAGAAGAGCGACAAGACACCAATCTCTGGCATATATTTTCACCATCTTGTACATTGAATTCTACCTCGTTCTTATGTCCAAAGGGATTTTCAACTTCCCTTCCCAACGTCAAGCATAAGGCCTCCCACTCTTGATGCATCGGTGGGGTGGATATCATGTATTGAATCTACTTACGTATTTTGACCATAGGATTGTAAAACTTGCAGGGACTCTCTCACACACAAGTTAAAGCAACGGCCCATGCATTGCAAATTGAAGATGTTGGGAAAAATGGATTCCCTAACTCGATCTGATACTCAATCGAACCTCTAAACGAATGCGGAAAACGAGCTCATGAGTCACATGTTTCACCGATCAAAGATACACTACGGAATCGAGCGTATATTGTCTTTCACAGATTAAACATCAATATTGAAACCAATATTGAAGTTCGAGAAAGAATTCTGACCCCGTTTTACCAAAGAGTGTATTGTTGCTTTGAGGGGGAGAAAAATCTGAAGAGACGTATATTCTGTTTTCTGAAGTGTTGTTGCTGAGAGAGACGTATTTCCTCTCTATCTAAAATGCTACTTCAAACAACATAATCCTTTTTTTTTTTCCTGGTACTGGAGGAACCGGCTTGCAGCCGACAGCCGCGCCGTAAACCCCCAGGTGACACTTAAGCAGGAGGACCCACCACCCTTGAGTTACACTTAATACACCTAGCACCTCCCCTAGGTTTTGAACCCTTCACCTCTTCGTTGAGGATCAGTAGAGCCTTATCTAGTGGAGCCACCACGGCCGGTGGTAAACAACGTAATCCTTCGTACCCAAACAACGCAACATTTCACATTGTAACTGTTCCTCCATGGGCCCTTGACTTACGGGCCGGGTTCTTAGGCCCAACATGGGCGGATGACCCTATTTAGGCCCATCAACATATAGAAAAACCCATCAGAAGAAAATCCCATCGCATATAAGATTCAGCTGTTGGACTAGAGGGCAGATCAAATAAGTATTTATACTGGCATTATCTAATCCGATTCTAAATATATTATTGAAGATGCCAAACTAATTGATAGTTCACATTTTGTCAATCATGCAAGAATATTAGTTTCTTAAGCATATATGTTTGGTGACATAATTCCTGAACTTCATTGACCTTGTTGACACCTCGATTTTAATTAGTTTTATTAATTAAGTTTTTAATTTTGTCTTTCCTGATAAATAGATGATAAAAAGATAAAACAACAAAAAACAAAAACCAAATAAATAGCAAAAACAACAAAAAATAGTAAAAACAAAAGAAAAGAAAAACAAAAGCAACCCCCCCCGCCATTTTCTTCACGTGGGTTTGTGCGGCTTGGCCCCACCCTCCTTCCTTCTGCTTCTTCCCTCTTCTTCTTCCTCGCTCCATCTTTCTCCGCCTCTGTAGTTCACGCGCGGTGGTCGGCGACGCGCGCGAAGGACGGCCTACGGCCGAAGGGAGTAGGCCGACGTCGGTCGGAGAGGATAAGATCAGGCGCCATTAATGCCGAGCGAGCTTCGCTGGAAAGCTCGATGGGACACCGGTTCGGCCGAACGGAACCGATGGGTAAGCCGGAGGCCGGCGACCGAACCCCTCCATCGACCGGAGTTCCTTCGCCTATAAATAGGTGGCCGCAAGCATTGTCGGGGAGGGGTGGCGAGCTCGGAGATCCTTCACCGAGAGACATCGGGAAGGGTTGAAGGGCGAGCGCAGGAGAGAGCTTGAGTCGCGAGCTTGGCCCACCTTCCACCGAGAGACTTTGGGGAAGGCCGGCGGCGAGTGACTTCGAGAAGGTCAGATCCGGCCGGTGGAGGCTCGGATCTGGCCTGAGTGAGGAGGAACCAAGGCCGAGGAGGGTCCGGCCGAGTAGATTTGGTTTTTTTGCTGCTGTTGTTACCGCCAGACGCCGTGCCGCAGCCGTTCGCCTCAGTCCCGACGCCGTTGCTTCGACGGCTTGTTGCCGTGCCCCACCTGTGAAGCCGTTGCCGTGATCGGTTCGCCGACGCCGCGCCAGATCGGGAAACCGAGTTGCCCAGCCACCACCATCCGGACGCCGTCGCCACGAGCAGGTAGTGTTACTGCCACCGCCACCGTTGCCGTCGCCATAGCTTCCCCCCTTCGAAGTCTAACCCTCGTCGCTACCGTCGCTGTCGCCGCCGTCGCCGTTGCCGCCGTCGTCGCCATCGCCGTCATCCCGCTGTTGTGCCTCGGCGTCGCGATTCGGGAACCCTAGGGTTCCCGATTTTCCGGTCGCGACCCGGGTTGTCGGGTCGGACCCGGATCGGGAACCGGGTAGGGATTCCGCAAATTGCGGGCGCGGCGGAAGACCGGGTCGCGGTCGGGTCGGATCCGGGTAGGGTTTGCGGGGAGCCGGGTCGCGAGCGGGTCGTGGACCCGGGTCGTCGGGCGGGCCGGCGTCCCCAAACGCCCGGCCACGGCGTCGTTTTAGTAAGTAAAAAAATAATAATAAATAAAAATAAAAAGAGATGAAAAATCCGAGTCGGGCCCGCACCGCGTTTGGGTCGTTGGCCGGTCGGACCCAACCCGCGGATCCGACCCGGGTCGGTTTTATTTTGTTATTTTAATATAAAAATAATATTTTAATAAATAAAAATTAAAAAAATGTTTTAATTTCCAAAAAATCGAAAAATATTTAAAAATGTCGAAAAATGTTTTTATTTTCTAAAAAATCGAGAAAAATCAAAAAATAATTTATTTTCCAAAAATATTTTGAAAAATATTTAAAAATATTTTATTTTCCAAAAAAGAATGCCAAAAATCCAAAAAAATCCAAAATTTCATGAAAAAGCCAAAAAAATTCAGAAAAAGCCAAAAAGACTTGTATTTTTCCAAAAAATACCCAAAAAAAATCCCTTTTATGCCCAAAAAATGAGAAAAATGCTCAAAAAAATGTTTTTCCTCCCAAAAATGCATGGAAAATCTCTCAAACATCCAAAAAGCCTTAGGGTTTAAACAAGATTAGGTACCGAAAGGGCATTAGCGATTAACTAGTGTAATCAAGTCCCCGATCCTAATTTCTCTGGTTGCGCAGGAGCAAGTATTCCTCCCGATACTTCGCTTGGGTTTCTAATCGACCCACTCCAAATCGATTAGTGGCGACTCCATTTTAAAAAATTGATTTATAGGTTAAAAAACTCAAACTATTAAAGTCGTGAATTGGTGGACTTGGGAGAGTCTGGGCTTAATAAATTCAGCCGAGCCATTAGCCTCCTTAGGCGCTCGTACCCGATTGCGGGCGCAGAGAAAAAAAAGAGGTCGCGACAGACCTCATGGCTAGTGGCGACACAGTGCGCGTAATTCGTAAGGCTAATTCATAAATCAGAAGTCAAAAAGATTCGTAAGTTACCCATTGACAGCAAATGCACCAACACCGCCCTTTCCTCTTTGTACAATGACTTGCCATTTTCGGTGTTTGTTCCTCGCTAAATGGACTTGAACTGAGGTTGTAGAGCTGTCTACACCTAGAGGACGAAGCGGGCATCTTCGATCCATCTTGACATTTCTCACCTGTCCCTAAGTATTCTTGGAGTCAAATGGGATAGCCTGCTGATCCTCTCACGCTCTCTCTGCTTCATCCCGTTTCTAGTGTCAATTCCATCTTACCGTAATTCTTCCTCAAGATAAAGGTACTTGAAGAACAAAATTGCGAAGTTGCGAGAGAAGGAAAGAACTGGTGTCCAATTGATCATGCCCCATCACGATCACAACCTTTTCTCCAAATTGGGTTAAAAGTCGAGTTAGTAGTCACCACAATAGGTGGATGATACGTTGAGAAAGGTCGAGTGCGTTAATTTATAGTCAAAATGGATCTTTAAGCTTATATGTTGGACATCCATGAAGTTGTCATTTGCAGTGTGATAGGAGTTTGCCTGGGGTAATCTGTCATGAGGCACAAGTGCTCAGAGAAGCATTTTACTGAGACAAAAGCACACCCTTCATATACTTAATAGCACACGCTTCCAGTGGAAACGTTTTACATAGAGTATAGGAACATAATTGTTCCATGCATCATGCTGCATAGGCAAAGTTCAGAGAGGAGGGCCGGGCACACACTAAGCAAGCCCTCCTTATTCATTATACTAGGACATACAGAACACTCACAGAGCACTCACAGAGCACGCTCTCATCATTACTTGACTAATGTGCCCCATGGCAACACTCGAACTTGACAATGTTGTTCATCATGCGCGGGCAGACCGGGCACTTCACATCCTCCGGCATGTAACCAACCATGTTCGGGATATAGAAGTGGTGGCACCTTGGGAGAATGTAGACCCGGTCGAACTGCTCCCTGAAGATCATATCGAATGTCTTCCCATTCACGTTCACATGCTTCTTCCATGTCTCGTACTGCATCAGGACCCTCGTGATGTGCACGTGGGATTCATTGATCACGACCCGTGACCCCTTTGTGAGGACCGCAAACCCGCCGTCCTTCTTGAAGTTTGTGTAGAGCCTGAGGATGTCCTGCATTAGGGGCTCGTGCAAGTCCGCTCTGGTTTGTAGCTTGGAGACCATGCAGCTCTCGAGGCGGGTCCAAAAGAGCTGTGATTTGGTGACGTTGAAGGCAACGATGGAAAAGCCATCATCGATCATCTTCTTTAGTGACTCCTCGATCTCCTGGATGACCTTGGGTTCTTCCGCTCCATACAGGAAGATATACTTCTCAGCCTTGATCTGATAAGAGAGATGGCAAAATCAATGTTTTATCAGTGAAAAATAACTTATGCTCATTTTTCACATGTCCATATATTGTTAATTAAACTAAACACTCATCTTACATTTTCAAAATTTCTATACAAAAGCTCCAGTAAAGCCTATGTCTACTCGGTATAAGATGAATCCTGACCGTTTATCGGTAAACAATGGACAGCATTATAATGTAAAATAGTCTTTTATAGTTCTCGTCTTATCCCATGTATGTCTTGACAGATTCTAAGTTTGAATAAAATTCTTGTATTACTGCATCAATTTAACTAAATTCATCCTCTAATAAGCAAACTCAAAGATCACAGTTTCCTTTCACACCCATATGCGCGCACTCTAGTTGTATAAAAAAACAAAAGGCTAAAAGAAAAGTGAAGAAGGAAAAGAAGAAGACGGACAAAAACTTACAGCTTCCTGTATCTTCGGGAAAATGAAGTCGGTCGCCAAAAGCTCAAACCAGCTAATGCCAGGCCTCTTCCAGATGTCTGTTGCTACAGCACCGGTGAAAGGGAAAGCATCCCAACCCCAAACCCTAATCATGCTCATAGCATTTTGGTTTGAGACTCTTCCTAGTGGATCCAGTACCGTCACCATGGTGTCTTGCCTAAAATGCCACTTCTCCTTAATGATTCTGATGACCACCCTGTTCATAAGTTTAGGGGAGTGCACCGAGTACCACGGCATTTGCAACTGGAGGTTCTGGAACTGTTTGATCACCTCCTCGCCATCTTGTTCGATGATAGGGACCCACACGATCTCATAGTGGTCCTCGTGGAACTTGCGCTCGTTGTAGATCTTTACAAGGATCGAGAGGTCGTGAGAGGTCAATTTGAGGTCTGAAATCAGCAACAACACATTCTTCCTCCGGAGCGACTCGACCTTATCCTATATAACAAACAAGGAGAATTATAAACATTGGTGCATCACGTGCTTTTTATCGATTGCACAACCGGTGAAAACAATTTACGACAACAGCAAGTTGGAGAGATGAACCTTGGTCTTCTTTGAGCCAAGGAAGAGAGGCTGAGGATCATCCTTGATGTAAAACAAGGCCTTGATCAGCTCCACGTTATCGGTAGGGGCATTGAAGAGTCGCTGCAGCCTCTGATACTCCTTAATTTCCTCTACATTATGTAAAAAACATAAATTTATTAGACTATTAGTCCAATATTTTGACCAAAAAAATAGACAATTAGTCCCATATATTTAGGGCTTAATTAAGTAGAAAAGGAGAAAACAAATTTTACCCTTTTTTTGTAAAAAATCTTCGTAATGTCTCTTGATAGAGTGGTGAATCATGTTCACTTTCCGAGCGAAGGTAGGCAGATCTTTTCCCTTGTTGCTGAAAAAGCAACAAATAGAAAATCCTCTTAGTGGCATGAGTCATTCCGATTAATGTAAAACAATTAGAAGTCAATTTCTTCTTCTCCAAGAGTTCTTCACTCTCGTGAAAAACAAAAATTTGCAAACTAATCAGGTAAGGGCATAGTGCTTTACCATGCAGTTTAGTAATCGTAATTAGAGTATCTTAAAACAATTCAGACCATTAAACTTTATCTTTTATAATAATTTTTTTTTTAAAAAAAAGCAAACTCTTTCGAAAGCAAAAACAAAAACAATATTATGCTTGATTTGTTAAACATACTCATCGACCATGCTAATGAGGCTGGTGAATTGAATAGAGCAAGCAAGGATGCTGATGATGATCTGATAAACGCTGCTTGCAACATCAATCATTGTAGACAGCTCGGGAACATCTTTAGAGTCATGCTCAAAATCCACAATGCATTGGGTCATATTCAGGGTGGTCTTGATCATTTCGTTGAGAACACCAAAAACTTGGATCTTTTGCGGGTCTGTGGGCTTGGTGATTGCAGGCAACCCCTTCAGTATGGCCATAGATTCTGCGAGCTTGTCCAATGGTTCAACTCGAGCAAGTCGCCAAAAGTCACCATAGAACACAGCAAGTGATGAGAGGGTAATCAGAGCCTTATTAACCCACGAGTAGCTCGATAGCTCGTGAAAGAGTGAGACCAGTGTTTGGCGCACATTTTTGGTGTCTAATGCATTGCATGTGAGCTGTTGACAGGGCAACAAGTTGATGCAAGAGATTAGTTACTTGCAACCTCTAAACAGCAGGCTAGAATGCAAGCATTTCACGATATTAAAGTTTCCTAACTTTAGTTTAATCGCATGCACATGGAAAAAAGTTAGAAAACGAACCAAAACAAATATACTTTAAGAAAAACCTAACTCCTGGGAGGGAGATTATGAAATACCTGACAACCCACTTCGTTGATGGCAGCTAAAGGTGGATTGAAGCCCTCTTTTAGAGGCTTGAAACTAGGTTTTCCATATCCTTGAGTGCCCTGCAACGAAGATAACTTTATTATGAGAATGGGAAAGAGAGAGGAGAGGGACGACGAGAGATGCGATAGTTTTCACTATCAATCTAAGTGAGATGCAAGACTTCGAGAACAATTTTGAGTAAGCATGGACAAAAGCTATTAAGGTCCTGTTTAATTTTAGGAAAACTTATCAAACTTTTCATTTTCATTTGCAAAGGCACTAGTCATATACGTAACCCCCTCGATATCCACTGATTGGCATAACTGGTCAATTTTCTAAACTAAGACCCCCACGTCAAGATGATGAAAATAGTTTATATGATAAAGGTTAGGCATATTTCGAATCGTATACAAATAAATGAAAAAAAAAAAAAAGAAACACTTGACAGCTAAAAAGCTTTAGCTGGCAAAGAGAATTGGGACAGGGAAAACAAAAGAGCCCTTTATCCAAAAAGCCTCATTACTTGGATTAGTGCTTGTTTAAAGTGGATGGTTAATGTAACCAGAAAAGCAAGCAGGTACGTGTGGCCCATTTAATGCAATATCGAGTCCAAGTACGAGGTTGTATAACCACTTGGATTAGTGCTTGTCACAGTACGTGGATAATCCATATCTTTTGAGATTAATTGTTTCGCCTTTCTTGTTCCTCCTTTAGCCATGTGAATAGCAAAGCAACCAGGAAAGCAAGCGGGTGTCCCCGCAACCCACTCAATTTGTCATCATCTCCATGTACGAATCTGGATCAGATTTTTACACTCCCAAATCTGATTTGACTTGTTTTTGGTTACTTATTTGAATTATGTATATTTTCCTGTCGTCATTTCCTTTGAGATTTAAGAAATGAATAGGTCAATGGATAATCAAATCGTCAACATTTTATAAGTCTCAACATTAAAATGGCTTCATCCATCTCAAAAAGTGGAGGAGGTTTGTTTATAAAATAATTAAGTGGTAAAAATGTCCGCGAGCAGTCTTATTTAACCTTAATTGGAGGATTATGACTACCACCCTCTCATTGACTCATTGACCATTAGATCAATGGAAGAGAAGGTCACAAGGGGAAAGCGTTTTAACACTGATGTTATAAGTATAACATTTAACAAATTTATAATACGATGTTGGTGATTACCGTAGGGTTGACGATGGAGTCGACGATAGAGGTTGTTCCGTGAAGGGTGTTGTCAACCAGATGGAAGAGGGACTGAGCGTCCACGTCTTCTTCCTCAGGAGCGTGAGTGTTCACCATCTCCTTCATGAACTTCTCATCGTCGAAAGAAGCAAGCAGGTTGGTCCACATGCTTTGGTCAACCTGATGAGGTTTGCTTTTGTGATCCATCCCAAGGAGATGGGCAAGGATTGTGGACATTTTGAATCTCAAAGAGAGAGAGAGAGAGAGAGAGAGAGACTTAGGGTTTGAGCGAGTGTTTAGAGAGAGCAAAGTAGGGAAGGAAGAGGATGCAGATGGTGTGGTGTGGGAAGAACTTAACGTGCATGCTCTATTTATAGCCGTGAATGTGAGAAAGGATCGTATTATACGAAGACGTTTTGATAAATGAAAAAGGGTGAGAAAGGAATATTAACATCTTCAATGCTTTGTCTAGAAAGGAGAAGTTTGTCCCCACAACCTTATCACCAATACGAATTTATATTTAAATGGTCGCTCGCTTTTTTTGAAGTGCCTATTACAAATAAATCAAGATTACTTTAGAATAAAAAAATAATAATTAAGAATCCAAATTTGGATCCCCGATCCCACTTGGTCTACCACCATGGCGGTCACAAATGATAATATGTAAAAGGACTTAGGTCTACGGATTTCAGATCACTAATGTGTATAAAGAAATGTCATATTGTTCTTTAAAAGCTTAACTAACATGTGATTGCGAGGAGTGCAACAAAATCCAATTGTGCACAACATATTATTGCAGTAATTAACTAAATCTTTTTTATATCTCCAACAAGTGGATAAATAATTTAAATTCGATGTTTTTTTTTGTCATGGCATTACTCATTTCATCTCTTATTCTTTTGATTGTTATAGCATAAAACATAATATGAATTACATTATCGAGAAATAGAATATGAAAAATCCATGTTATACGCGGATTATACGCGGATTAAGCAATAAGTTGAAACCCAAAGGGCGTTTTTTGGGTGTATCGGGTGCATTGGGCTCATCGCATGCATACTGAGGATGGAAGATTTTTCTTCATTAACTTTGTCCGAGTGCTCAAAGAATAAAGAAGGGCCCTAGAAGAAGATGCCAATATAGGTCAGGCAAAACTCATTTTTCTCGTCCGTTCTCCATTAAATTGCTCTCTCTCTCTCTCTCTCTCACACACACACACACACACACAAACACACACACCCAATAACTTTTTGTTTTTTGGTCGGTACACCCAATAACTTGAGAAGGCAATCATTTTTACTCTTTCTTCAAATAATAAAATCTATGTTCCTATTCGAGGGATGGTGGTTACTCACGTGCCCTCCAGGGTTTACTCCGCCGCGTTGCCGACGTACGGGGTTCCCTGGGTCACCAAAAAAAAAAAAATTCTCTATTCCTATTTGAGACTAGCCCCAGCATGGATTTTATAGACTAAAAGTCCAAGCATGATTCACGATATGAATAGCGACAACTAAATCTCTGTTCCTATTCGAGACTAGCCCCAACATGGATTTTATAGACTAAGAGTCCAAGCGTGATTCACGACATGAATAGCAACAACTAAAAATTGTGAGAAAAGACGACCACCAAGGATATACCTTTACCACGTCAAAAAAAAGAAAAAAAGAAAAAAAGATATACTTTCACCTTCTTTTGAGGATTATAGAGGAATCAAGAACGACGGAAAATGCTAGACGGAATCTTCAACAAGGAAAACAACTGACAGGTCCATTATTCAAAGAACGAACAAGACAGTCAGGGGACCATGACGATGGCAGCGCTTCAACTCTTTGAAAGAAATATTCTCCTTATTGAAAGCAATATAAAAGGAAATTTCCTTGGGGAGGACTCTTTAGGGAATTTATTAATCAAATAATTAAAAATACTTACAATTTTCAATACATCGATTGTCTCATGTTATATATAAAAAGCTACTTTGAAAAGTTAATTATTTCTCGTTCAGTATTTTTAACAAGTGTTCAGTCACTCAAAATCATATTCGTGAGATCCATAGTATTGTGTGTTGATGTGTTATATGCTAATTTGGGATTGAAGTAGAAGTTTAGCATCGATAAGTTGGTCGAACTAATTGAAGTAAAAGTAATTCTTTCACATAAAGAAAGAAAAATCCCGGAGAAACGGGGAAAAAGGGGGGTAAAAAAATAATTCTTACAAAATCCAAAACATAAATGCCAATATTATTTATGCATTTTGTTTGAAAATCTCTCACTTATTAATTAATTAAGAAAATTTCATGATTTAAAAATTGATATTTTATGAAAGTGCCAATGTCGATAATTGGATGGTCACTTTTTTTTAGGAGACGCAAATCAAACAACTATAAAGCAAATATGTGATTTTGACTTACCGACCTTTCTAATGTTATATGCAATTACAACTTAGAAAAGCAAGTTATCCATATCAGCGGATCTTTAAAAAATTAATTGCGCATGCGCATTAGAATTTGCAACTTCATTGGATTTAGTTATTTAATAACTGTGTCGAGGATTTTTCTGGAAAAAGGGAAAAACCTTTTAACAAAAGAATAAAAAAGAACAATCATTGAAAGAGACGGTGTGTCGGGGAGATAAAATTGTTGTGTGATCTCAAGACGGACCGCCATCGCTTTTCTCGCAAGAGACGGCAATGTCCTCGTCGAGTCGCTTCCCACTATTATAGCGCGCCCTAAGGATGGATGGTGACGAGTGCGATGGTGTCCCTCGTGATATCATCTATTCCCTTTCTTATCTCTTTAGATTTTTTAATTTCCACATAAAATCACAATTTTGCATGAGCAATACATAAAAAGGTATTATAGAAACCCGAAAAGGCCTAATGTCTACCGTTCATAAGAACGAACGGGACGGTACCATGACGAAGGCTACATTTTAAATCTTTCAGAGCAATATTTTCTTATTCAAAGATAATATAAAAAAAGTGTTATAAAGGAGTACTCTCAATAATATTTATCAATCAATAATATATAAAATTTGTACGGTTCTCGATATGTTGATTGTCTTGTGTTGCACATAACAGCTACTTTGAAAAATCATTTGTTTCTCATTTAATATGTTTAACAAGTTCCTAGTCTTCCAAAAAGACCATCAACAAAGTCATGACCCATAACAAATTGGTGCCAAATTGTTCGCAACTTGTTGTATGCTAATTGGAAGTGAAGTAGAAGTTCAGCTTTGTTAGAGTTATCCTGTATTGATTGTGGAATGAGTTGATAGTTGGTTTGTAAATGTGAGGAAAAATCTCATTCCTTAAGCTAATTTTTGAAGTGAAAGAGACTCAAAATCACCTAACATTGGTATTAGAGAAAATTGTTTGGAGAAAGATAATATGTTTGGAAAAAATTGTTCTCTAAGCTCAAGACGGATCCCCATTGTTTTGTCAACCAAAAAACAATGTGAATCACGAATAGACTTAGAATGAGCTTTTCTTGCAAGAGATGATAATATCTTCATTCAATCATTTTCCACTCTTATGGTACACATTGAAATTAGAAAAAAAAAGAAGGGAATGAACGAATATGAGTGAGATGATGTTCCTCATGATATCATCTATCCCCTTTCTTATCTACTTGAGGTTTTGCTATTATTTACATAAAATGACCTTTTGCATAAACCACAAAAACCCTAAATCATGTTTACTATAACACTAATAAGCTGATTTTTTTTTTGTCATGTCACGAGAAATCTTAAACTATGTCTATGGCAACACCAATAGTCAATTTTTTTTTTTTGGGTGTCACAAAAACCACATATTTGTACTAGTGAGATAAAAAATTAAAAATTGTGTCAAAAAGGGTAAAGTTTAGGATTTCTTGTGGTAGATAGAGAGTATTTTTGTTAAATTGATACAAGTTAGAGGGTATTGTTGACACACACAATTTTTTTTTTTTTAAGACATTGGTGTCATAATGGACATAATTTACGATTTTTGAATGTATTTTCCTTATATACACACACCCCTTTTTCTTTCTTTGTGGACCTTAAAAAAGAAAAGAAAAAGCATTGAGAACCTAAAAGAAAAGTTTCTAGATAAATATACAACTATAAAAAAAATGGAAAAATAATGTAATCTATGCTGACTTTAAAAAATATTTAAATGCAAAATTTCTAAAGTAAAACTCACTTCATATAGATTTTTTCTTGTGTCGTTGAATTTAAGAATGCAAGCTTTCTACCCATCATCTGGGGAGTGAAAATTGTAAAATACTTATTTGGGTATCTAGACAAATCTCAATTGTTGATATTTAACTCATTTTCATAAATCAATGGTTGAAACATGTTAATACATCAAATAAAATATCATATGGAGTAGATAATTCAGATTCTAATATGACATCATTGTACGTATCTATGAATATCACCAAAGGATGTTAATCCTACTAGCAAATGGTTTGATTGACCTATAATATGTTAACAAAAACGTCATACAACCAATCAATCATCATTTCATATGCGTTATATACGAATTTCATTTTAAATAACTCTGCATGCACGTATTTACTTTTGATTGGTCATCCCGTATTATACGCACGTGATGTGAAAAAAAGGTAGAAAAATGGAGGCGAACCATCATTGCCTCTAATGTGAAGACCACAGATATAAAGCACCTCTTGGTATCTTATCATTCAAAAATCAGAAGCACCATCACTAACATGAGAGGTCTGCAGACAACGGTAGTGGGAACAAGAGAATGAAGAAACTACGACTTGTTAAATTAGTGATTTTTGGCAGATGGAAATAATTGAAAGATCACTCTAGAAGAAGAGTTCGTACCAGCTGATTCAAAAGCGGAAATTGATGCGTGAGACAAATGTGCGTTCTCCAATGCCACTCGTACAAAATCCAAGGGACAGGTGTAAGATCTACTAATAAAACACATGACCCAGACTCTCTTCCCCGGGCTGTCATTGTTTTTATAATTGGAATGGAATGGGATGAACGCACGGAAGGAGAGAAGGTGAACTTGCTCCATGAAAGTTGCTTTGTGGAATCCCACTTTGATTCGTTAAGGGGACTTTTGGAAATTCATTGGTAACTATGAAATGAATTTATAATTTCAAAATAATAAGGAAATTCAGAAGTCATTTTCTCCATCTTCGATATTTTCTAAACTTGAATTTAAATATTTTCAATTTTGTAATGATACAGTTCATTTTCTTTGTAGATCAATTGTTCAAACATTATTTCTTTCATCATTTGTTTAAGAGTGTTTTCCATTATATTTCATTAGTGTATGATTTTTATCACAAGTTTTTTGTATACTCTTCCAAGATCTATTGGCAAGTACTGAAGATGGTTATTGATGGTACCGTAGATGGTGGTGACATTGATAAGTCATGAGCCACGATGAAAACAATTAAAAAGCAGTGCCTCTCCTCTTTCATCATTTTCGATAATGGCCATCGTCTTTTGTCAACTCTATCTATGTATCTTAAAGTAGTAAGTTCCCATGTACATCTTCAACTCATCGGTATATAAGGACGAAGGTCTAATGGAAGGCCGTGGGGTGTTCTTCTTCTTAAGATACAGAGACTAAAAAAGTTTTTAGGCATTGCTCAATGATAGTGCCATCTTTGTTCATGAAGTGGCCCTCGTCATATCAAATTATTTTTCTTATGTAGCATATATATTTTAGAGAGAATTCGTTGTCATCGCCAATATCTGTTCCATTGGACTTCCTCATTTAATTTGTATTGTTGGTAATATGGAACAAGAAGAGTTTCTGCTATCTACGACTTTCATGTCCAATATATTTTAAAGTGGCTTGATGCACTTCCTCATGGCAATGGATTCCAACTACCAATGGAGAATACATTGAAGTAAACATGAGCCTCAGCCTCGTAATCTATCGGAGCTCATTGGAGACAACTAAACACAAATTGGCAGGCCTAATCAATCAATTTCCTTCCTAAGCTTCGGCCACTTACATAGCCCCTTCGAACGTGCTCCAACCTGATTATTTATGAGTAAAATCTAATATTTTTTTAAGCCATGGGCGCATTTGGACAAGGATTTTTAGAGAAAATCATCCAAAAAGTTATAAACTGATTGTACTACGATCAATTAAGTTTTAAACCTTTCCATTGTGCCGATTAGTTCTAAATCTTTTAACAACTTGTCAATTTAGTTATAAACATTTTAATCGTGTCAATTTATTCCTAACCCTTTTAACAATTTGATAAACTTGTCCTAAACATTTTAACGGATTGTTAATTTAGTTATTCTAGCTAGTTTTGGCCGAATATTACTAATATGACAGTCTAGTCAACTCTAGTAATCTTATATAACATAATCAGTACTGACATGGATAACTTTTTTAATTATTAAAATTTTCTAATTTTTTTATTCTTTTCTTTTCTTTTTTTCCTCTTTTTACATATGACCCAACAGCCCCTTTGGCCGCTGGACGACAACTGGCCAACCCTCGTTGTAGCTAACAAGGGCATTGTGAGCCCTTATTGTGACTGGCAAGAGCTTGGGCGAGGGCCGCGATGCCCTTGCCTTGCCTAATCTAGTGAGGGCATCACAAGCCCTTGCATAAGCCATTGTGGACCAATGGTTGCAACACTCGCTTGCCGCTAACAAGGGCTTCGCAGCCCTCACTTAAGGGCCAGTGAGGTTCGCTGGCCCTTTCTCATTCTCCAGCTTGTCACTAGCCCTCCACCGACGCTTTGTAAAAAGAAAAAAACATAAGAATTAGGAAATTTTTTTAAAAAATTTTAAAAAATAGTTAGTGTCAGCAGTACCTAATCAAAATTAGTTAAAAAGACTAAATTGACAATTCTTTAAAAGGTTTAAGACATTTTTGGCAAATCCTTAAAATGTTTAGGATTAATTTGACACAATTGAAAAGTTTAGGACTAAATTGGCAGCTGTACAATAGGTTTAAGACTTTTTAGATAATTTTCCTAAGATTTTTGGCCCGATATATTCTCAAATTGCCAATTGCACTAGTCCACATTTAAGCAAAACAACAAAAAGGAAACATACTCTCTCAACGTGAACAGCTTCCTAGAAAATTAGAATTGAACATGTGGAAAATGGTTCTTTAGGAGTCCTAAATTAATCAAGCAACAAAAAGCAATGTTGATACCTAAATTTTTGCCCAAAAATCATTTCCAAAAAATGAGAACTTGTTTTTCCACAAAAATATTTCATGTCAAATTCTTACATATAGATTATCTAGGTATTTAGTATAGTTTTTTTTTTTAAATGGAAGATGTTTTTCCTAAAAATTTAAAAAGATAAAAATAAAATAAAAAAGAAAGAAAGAAAAGAAAAGAAAAGAAAAAGCAAGTTGGGGCCAATGATCTAATGTGACTAGTTAAGCCCTGGGGATTAGATTGGAATTAAAACAGCAAGTTGGAGCCAAAATGCAATTTCCAAAAGTTGTTGGATCAATTCGCAAATTTTGTAAATTTTCCCCAAGCCCTTAAATCATCATCTTGGCCCCCAATTAAGTTGAAATTGAACTTGGGCCAAGTTGAATTAATCAAATCGGACCAAAATTACCAAATTGCATTGAATTGGGCATTCCTAAATAAGAAAATGGTCAACTTTGAGGGACTCTCTTGCAAAATTGAGTGGGCACAATTGTGAAAAATGGTCAAGATCTTAAATTACTATACATGAACTTGCTAATTGATCAAAAAACGTAGCCAAATTGATAGACTCAAACATTCAAAACAGCTACAAAAACCCAGCCTATAGTTAGGTCTCGATTTGGAGCTACTGAGTAAGCAACTTTGTGGTCTCACCATATCCTACTTAGCCGCCCAATGAACCTGATCCCCGCGCATGATGGAAGACCATAATTAGTAGTATAAGTGGATGAAAATTGACCAGGATAAGCTGCTGAAAGCATGTGAACATCGCAGCAAAATTCTCACACTCAATAGTTGCAAAAGTTAGAAATTTGATTAAGTCATTAAGTTGTTGAAGTAGCTCTATTGACAAGTTTGGTAGGTGGACAAAGACCGACCAAAAGATCCCTTAATAAGATCTTTGAAGCAACCCTTTAGGGGCATAAAATGTAGGTGATAAGGGGGAAAAGGGAGGGCTCACAATCGTTCCCCAAAAAGACCTCTAGAAACAATTCAAGAAAAGCAAAAACCCAGAAATTCCAAACCTACCTTTGCAGAGAAAAGTGAAATTTTCACAAACTGGTGGCCAAAATTAGTCAAAACCTTCAACTAAAATGTAAAACTTCACTTAGAGATCTTTCCAGCTGTAGGTCACATGTCCCAAATGGAGATCAGGAAGACCTTCTAAAGCGCCCCTAGAAATACCCTCCTGGTAGGCCAAGAAAGTTCGAAATTTTTTCAAAAGTGTTGAGCCTGGCTGGTCACGGGTGAGGGGAAGCGAGTGTTTTTCAGAAAAGTAAGAGACAAATAAGGAAATCCATGACTTGTAACCCAAACTAAAATGCATATAGTTTGGTTCGGAGTTAATTTGGCCAACATATGAGGTTTTGAAGTCTAATTATGGAGATCAACGAAAACCTTTGTTGTCAGTTTTTTCTCTGCATATCTCATTTTTCAGTTTGAATGAGCCAAATTCTACGTGCCCCCCCGAGGATAATTTCTCGGTTTCCTCGGCTAAGAGCCACTTGCAAAAGAAACTAGGAAGGAAGGTAAGAGTCTCAGATGTATTTTTTTTCAAGTTTGAACATGTTTTAACCATCAAAAACTAAGAGGAAAACCAACTTGGAAAACTTATTTCTGAGATTGAAATTTTTTAAGTGTTTGAAGCCTCTTCAAGAGCCATATATGTTTGACTTGTTGCTCCCCTTTGCATGTGTTTTCTGTCTTCATGAGCTTGATGAATGTTATATGGGAGTACAAATGTTGATGTTGGCTTGGTTTGGTCTTTAAATCTCTGAGTAAATCATGAGATCGTCTACGACTTGAGCCAAAATCAAGCCCATCCACATTAATTCATGACTAGTCAATGTGGACCATGCGTGTATGCTTCTTGAAGATGTCATTTCGATGTGTTTGATTGATCATCTTTGTGATGTTTGTTGCATTTAAAAGTCCATGTTACCTACTTTCATTTTGATCAAGTGATCTTTTCCATAGATCTTGCATGTGATGAGTGTCAGGGCTTGAATATAATTATGCAACATGTTTGCTTGACTTGGGTTCAAATCCAAATTTGCAAAATCAACTCAAACCTGCATATTTGAGGACAATTTCAGCTTGGTTTTTTGTGTATTTTAGACTATGATTTCTATTTAATATTGCTCTTTGTATGTGATAGTATAACCTTCATACTTTAGTATTACATGAGATTACTTATGGATCGAGAGTGAATGCCACAAACATGGCTCGAGGATGCTGCTTGGGTTGGTTTGATGCACACTAAGTGTTCGACGAAATGCTCAAACTAAGCTTCAATCTTGAAATAATCAATTTGAGCTCAGTTCTTGTTATATTCATGTACTGGACAATTATTAGCATGTATCCGTTTATGAAATTATTTTTAAATAGAAATTTAAAAATGAAAAAAAAATCCGAAAATTTAAAAAATAAAAATAAAAATGTTGGATGGTATCAAATTAAGGCAAAAATGACATCTATGAAATTTTTCTAATTTTATAATGTCATTTTTCCTAATTTAATGCTATTTTGGTATTTTATAATCATTTTTGTAAATAATCCATTTTGCACAGATTAAAATTATTTAGAGTAATTTCATGTATATTTAAATTTTCATTTCGCTTATAGGGGTCCTATCACAGGGCGTGATAATAAGGCCATATAATATTATTTGCTCGACTTGAATCGAATTTTCCTTTTCCGCATTTATTTTCAAGTTATTTCAATTTATTGGATGTTTACTTATCGCATCGCTTTTCATTAATTTGAGCGTAAATTTCTCTTCTAAATTAGGTTAGAATTATTCTAAACATTAAGGAAAACAAACCTACAAAAATATTTGCATTGACGTTTAGTGATTTCATAAGGATTATAATTGGTAATTAAGATTGCGTGACCATTTAGATAAACAACATTTCAAGTTAGTGGTACCGCAAGGATACTAATAGAAACATTGGCATAAACAAGTCCCCGTTCCTAGAAATCTCTGATTGCGTAGGAATCAAGACAACACTCCTGTGTCTTGATTGGTTTCTAACTCGACCCCAATAGACCAATGACAACTCTTAGAAATATTTAGGTCGTTAAGAATGGAACTATGAAATCCTACGTCACGCGAGGTATGGGTTTGGGAGAGCTTGCGCCTAATCTAGGGCCATTGGTCTGCCTCTTTAGGCAAATGCCCCTAAACCTCTTCCTTTCCCCCCGATGGCAAAAGAGAGGTCACGACAAGCAACTTTCGTATCTCTACATCCATTATCACAATTGGAATTGGGAACAATATGTAACATGCTTACAAAACATATGCTCTTTTAACTGTTTCTTGGGTGTATCCAAAGAATAATGGCTTAAAATTGGACCATTTGGGAACAATTAAAGAATAGATAAGTTTAGTGAATTAAAAAAGAAAACAAAGTCAATTTGAGTATTGAAATGAGCATCAACAAATTCAAGGACCAAAATCTATTTAGCTCTCTAACCAATTTTCATGCATGATCATAATTGGTGAAGAAATATAACCAAAAAAGATTAAAAATTTAATTTTTTTTGGTTAAAAAAAAGGTAGATAATATGCTATACGTGGAAACAAACGTAATTCGCCAATCGCAAAATGAGATGTGGGTACGTTTATTTGGTGTCATGGCCTTATAAATCTTGGCTAATCTCCATTCAATCATGTGTGAGTACGTGAGTTAATCTGAAATATAAGAAGAAGGTTGCTCCGGGAAGTCGATCTCGTGATCTTAGGAGGGCTGCTGACGTCTATTCAAAAGGTATGCTGGAGTCGATAATTGTAATATTCCACTTGGGCTATGCAGCCTTGTTTCTTGGCCGTCCTCGCAAGCAAGATCCTAGGACGGCTGCTGACATCTATTCAGATTGTGCACTGGAGTTGATAATTGTACTCTTAAAGCTAGGCGATGAAGCCTTGTCTATTGGTTGTTCTCACCTTCAAGCCTGTCTCGATCGGGTTGAAGATCCAGGCACATCCCTTTCTTGTGTTGCTAGGCAATCCGAAGACAAACAAGGGGCAGAACTACGTGAACTATCCGAACAGAATTCAGCATTCTCGAAGAAATTGAGAGCCGCAAGAAAGTGCCTTGTTGAACTCAGGCGAGAGGTATAGAAATCTCCAATCAAAGGTTGGTGGGAGGCACCGATGGAACAACTCTCCTTAGACGAGCTTAAACTTCATAAAAGAAGTTACGAAGAATTGAGCAAGATGTTAACGCAAGAAATTGAAGACCGAACCACTGATTCTCATGGCAACAAGCCCGACGATCCTTGTGGGACTGATTCCTAGGAAATTTCAAAGTCTTTGAAGTATGGTGGTTTCATAATGTAATAGGTGAGCTCATGCCATTTATAATCCTTTGAAATAAAATGTGTGGTTTGATGATATATTCTTCTTGCACATCCACTTTTGAGCAATCTTTATTGATGATATAATGATTTTTGGAAATGCATAAATTTGATAAGTTAAAGGACTCAAATAAGGTAGGTTTTGTTTTCTAGATGCTTATCCTTTTATTTATAGGAAATGATTGTGCTACTTGTATAACTTTTGGTAGCAATATGATTAATTACTTGCCTCTAAAATAAATTGTGTTTTCAAGGACGGTATGTTACCATGCTAACTTCCTCCAATTAAAGTAATTTGACTGTACATGCTCATGTGTTATTGACTAGTGCTTTTTTTTTTTTTTTTTTTTTTTTTTTGTTTAATGTCCCTCAATAAGATTAATGAATTATTTGTGCTTCCCTAAGGGATTTTGAATTTGAACAAATTAGCCCTTAGGCACGAGTGCTTCTTGTAGTTTTAGTGAACAAGGTCAATACAATTCTAGCAAAAAATAAATAAAAATAATAATAATAACAAAAGGAAAAAGAAATAGATAATTGTTGACATATGAATTTTGCTGACAAGTTCATCATGCAACTTCCAAATAAAACCATTTTAGAGATCAATTTTGCTTGCAATGACAGGAGTTTGCAAAAAAAAAAAAAAAAAAAAAAACACAATCAGTTTATATGACCCGCATTCCTCATTCTAGCCGCCTAACCAATCTCGGAACAATAAGTGGGTAGGTTTAATTCATGTCTTGATCCTATAAATGATTGATAATTCCCACCCAATCATGTGACTACATAAGTAATACCATGCAATTTCAAATACATTAAACCATGGCAAATAAGCCTCAGATCAATGTTGCTCGAGGAATTGATTGACCAATGAATTCGGTACAATTTGGTTAATTGTTCATAAGATTGAATAATTTTTAAATTACATAAGACTACTTAATTAAACTCTATTTTCCCTTATATTCTATGCTGAATATCATTTCCTCCTCCCACCCCCACACAACCTTCCCCTCTCGAGATTTGGTGCTTTAATTTTGACAGGGACTCTTATTTATGACTTGACCAAAACACAAGAAAGTTAACTTGATAAATCTATATAGAATCATGGAAATTATTTGATCGGTCAAATTAGGAAATTTAGAGTTACTTTCTACCCTCATGGTAGTTTCAAACCCTAAAACCTAATTCCTGCTCAATTCACCTCGCTTTCATCCCTCTTTCTATCCTCGCATTCATCACTGTTTCCATCTTCAGTTTACCGTTGATGTTGTCCTCTGTCTGTAATCCGTTTCGAATTCTCACCCATCTCCAATTTCTGCCAAATTCAACTCCTACTCGTCGTGAATTGTGATGAGTTGGAATCAATCTGGTTCGCTATGGTCTGGCCTTCATCTCCTCCTCCGATGCCTTTCCTGTCTTTGATTTCTGTCAATTCACTTCGTATAGTTGCTGCATGTCTTTCATCATTAATTAGTTCAGTTGCTTTGCCTTGATCTGGTTTTCATCTTTTCCTTCCCATTCTTACCCATTCTCGAGTTCTCTCTCCTTCACCCCCAACTGTCTTGACCCAATTCGCATACACACTACATGTAACTCATCTTTTGTATCTATCCCTCTAGTTGATGCTAATTGCTGAATGCTGAATACATGGACGAAAATGCTACCGACGGAGTCTCTCATCTCGCTGCTCTATGCTCCCGAATGGGCCGACTCTGGCCAGAACAACGGATTGAGGTCTGGAATGATGCGCCACCTACAGAGACAGTTGAAGAATGCAAATTGACTTTGGTTGGTAAAATTCTATCCGAACAATCCATAAATTTACAAGCCTTTCGAAGTACTTTACGGCGAGTTTGGAAAACAGACCAGGTCGATATCTCTGTTTGCGAAGCAGGATTGTATGTCGCTAAATTCAAAACTGATGTAGACAAACAACATGTTCTGGATGGGGGTCCTTGGCTTTTTTCTGGTCATTTAGTAATCTTCAAACCTTGGATCCCCGATACGCCATTGCATTGTTATGACTTCTCAACTTGTGCATTCTAGGTGCAAGTCTTTGGGATTCCATTAGAATGGTGCTCTGTTAACATGGTAGAAAGAGCTATCAAGAATATAGGCAAAGTCCTTGAAGTTCGGATAGATAGCAAGGAGGGTATTTCACTCCGAATTGTGAGAGTAAGGGTTGATCTTGATGTACGGGAGTCATTAAAGATAGGACAATTAATCAAACTTAATGTGAAGACATTATGGCTAGATTTTCGGTATGAACACTTATCCCATTTATGTTATTCCTATGGTAATCTCGGACACTACGCTATGTATTGCAAGGATTACCCTTTTATTGAAGCTAAGATGGAGGGCAAAGAAAAAATGGCATATGGTTAGTGGCTTAGGGCGGAAGTTTGTGAGCATAGTCCCTACTGGAAAGTTTTCTATGAACCACAAGACTTACCTGGATCATTGGAAGAGGTTATTTCGAAAACTCCCCCATCTTCACATCAGCTAGTTTCGGCTCAGCCACCTATCGCCCACAGTAATAGGGGCATTCTTCATGCGCCAGCCCTGCCTCATGCTCTAACAGCGACACCAGAATATGGTTCAGCAAACCAGCGATCCAAATATCCAATAACAAAAGTCATGGACCTCGTCTCTACAAAGATGAAAGCTCCTCAAATTCCGACACTCTGTGACTCCAATTCTAAAAAGACAAAGCAGACCTGCCTCAACAACAAAGCAGGTACAAATAAAAAATTGAAGTGGTACTCTCCTTATGCTCCATGACTACATCTACTTGATGACTTGGATGACACTCAACTACTGGATACTCCTATTCTGGAGGTTGAAGAAGTCGGCCAATGGGTTGTGGTGGCTTGCCCAAAACAGCCATCGAGTGACAAATGAAATTTTTGAGCTGGAACTGTCAAGGGCTGGGCAATCCCCTGACAGTTCAATCCCTCAAGGCCTTAGTGGCTAATGAGAGGCCTGGCCTTATTTTTTTGATGGAAACGAAGAACCAAGAACTGGTACTTAATTGGGTTCGAAAGCAACTCTGATTTTCTAACTCTATTTTGCTTAATCTCAATGGCTTAGCTGGGGGGATGGCCCTTTTCTGGAATGATCAGGTTAAGCTAACGATGGATCACTCTGCTCCAGAGTTTTTTTGACGTCATTTGCACTAATTTAATAGGAGGTGATAAAATGAGACTTACCTGCATTCATGCCCCGTCCAGTATACAGCAGCGTCGACTCTTTTGGGCTGAGCTACGGTTTATTTGCACCACCAACACCCTTCCATGGATTTGTGTTGGTGATTTCAATGAAGTACTATATCCCTGGGAAAAAATAGGTAAGCGTTTTGCTGACTCAAATAGAATGCAAGCTTTTAGGGACTTATTACATGATTGCTCACTTATTGACATGGAAAGCAAGGGGTGTTCTTTTACTTGGATGAACCATAGGGCTGGTGATGATTTTGTTAAGAAACGGCTGGATAGGGCTCTTTGTAATTTGGAATGGCACCTTGCTTTCCTTGAGGCTGAGTTGTTTGCCTTACTTGCGGTGGGGTCGGAGCACAGCCCTTTACTCTTAACCACTGTAGCAGTACCTTGTAGACATTCTCGGCCTTTCATCTTTGAAGCATTTTGGATTCAGGAACCTGACTGCCGTGATGTTGTTACTCAGTCATGGACTTCCACAAGATTGCAACTTTCTGGCCTTCCTTCAAGACTTAAGGCGGTGTCCTCAACTTTGACTCGATGGAGCAGATCCAAATTTTCAAAGGGTCATCATCAACTTGCAGCTTTGAACCAGCAAATTCTAAATTACACGAATCAAACTCTTCATCCTTATGATGCATCACTGATTGTTGATTTGAAAGAGCAAACTCAGAAGATATGGCAGCAAGATGAACAGTTTTGGGCAATGCGTTCTAGACTTAAATGGCTTAGATGGGGGGGATAAAAACACGGCATTCTTCCATGCAACAACTATACAACGAAGACAACACAACAAAATTAGTATGCTGCAGGATGGTACTCAAGCTTGGGTGCATGATCCTAGCATTTTGCAGAAGATGACGATAGATTATTTTCAAATCTTTATTAGAGAGTGGGACATCGAGATTACTGGCCCATTCTATAATGATGTCCTCAGGTTATTACTGATGAGATGAACGCATCCTTAATAGCTCGTGTCACCAAGAAGGAGGTTCAAGAGGCTACCTTTCAATTGGGGCTTACCAAAGTCCCGGGACCGGATGGCCTGAATGGAGTTTTCTATCAGCATCATTGGGATATTCTCCAGGACGAGCTATTCTTATCGGTACATCAATTCTTTCTTACTAGAGTGATGCCACCAGCCCTCAATAAAACCGTCATATCCCTAATCCCTAAGGTACCGCATCCTGAAAGATTAGATTAGTACCGCCCCATCAGTCTTTGTAATTATGCTTATAAAATAATCTCTAAGGTGATTGCCAATCGCCTTAAGCCCTACCTACCTATACTTATTTCCCAGGAGCAAGGCACCTTTGTTAGTGGACGTCAAATTCAGGATAATATACTAATAGTCCAAGAAGTGCTTCATCAACTTAAAGTCAGAAAATGCAGACGCCAATATTGAGTTGTTCTCAAAATGGATATGCAAAAGACATATGATCGTGTTGAGTGGGATTTTCTCAAAGACTATCTACTCACTCTAGGCTTTCATGCTATATGGGTTCAATGGATCATGCAATGCATAACGACAGTTTCTTTTAGTTTATTTTCAGCCTACCCGAGGTATTAGATAGGGCGACCCTTTATCCCCCTACCTTTTTATCCTTATGGAGAATTATTGTCCCATCTTATACACCAAGCCATTACCATGGGTCATCTCAAAGGCATCAAACTGAACAAGTGGTGTCCCACTCTCTCTCATCTTTTCTTTGCTGATGGTGCTATTTTCTTTTTAGATGGTACATTAATTGAATGTCAGAATTTGGCAAACATTGTCAATCAATATTGCTTTGCTACTAGCCAATAAGTAAATATAAATAAATTTGGCATCTTCTTCAGCAAAGCCTGTCCTCTTAGTTTACAAGAAAATTTAGCTGGAGTGCTTTGAATCCCAATGCTTCAAAGGACTGGAAAGTACCTAGGTATACTATCGGATTGGGGCAGATCCAAGAGGGACATGTTTGCTTGGATTTCGGGGAGGGTAAATGCCAAACTAGAAGGCCGGAAAGAAAGTATATTATCTAAGGGTGGCAAGGAAAATTTATTAAAAACTGTCGTACATGCGATGTCTCAGTATGCCATGTCCATTTTTAGAATCCCTACATCTATTTACCGCTCCATTGAACAAAAAGTTGCTCGCTTTTGGTGGTAGAAAGATAGTACTAAAGTGGGCATCCACTGGAAAAGTTGGGCTATTCTTAAAAAAAGCAAAGATAACGAGAGTCTTGGATTTCGAGATCTTTAGGACTTTAATAAAGCCATGCTAGGTAAACAAGTATGGCATTTATTCCAGAATCCAATGGCACTATGGAGTACACTGTTTAAGGGGCTCTACTTTCACTCTTATGATTTTATGCATGCCGATAAGGGAACAAGACCTTCCTGGGGATGGCAAAGTATTCTCTTTGGGAGGGATTCCATCTTACCTAATCTCCGATGGTTTGTTGGTAATGGACAGTCAATCAAAATCAAGGAGGACCGATGGCTTCCTAAGGGAGTCATAGAGGGCATTGCTCCTTGGAATGCCCCTCAACTGTCAATGAACTGCTACACTTGGACAACAACATATGAAATGTTCCTCTTCTTCATCAACAATTTGATGCCTCTACAATCCAATATATACTCAAAATTCAAGTTTGGCCTTACTACAATACTGATAGAGTTATCTGAACAAGGATGGTAAATGGCTTATATTCTGTGAAGAATGGATATAACACTTTCAGAAAAACTATTTTCAGTAGCCAACCTAATATAGCTTCTTCATCTTATCACCCATCGAAGTCTCTATGGAAAGCTATTTGGGTTGTGAAGCTTCACCCTAAGATTCGACCTTTCCTCTGGTCGGTGTGCCACAATGCTCTTGCCACCAAGGATAATTTATTCAAAAAATGCATCATTATAGACCTAACTTGCCCTTTTTGCTCTACATTAAACCCAGAAACTACAAAACACCTATTCCTTCTATATCCAAGGACACGCCAGCTATGGTCACATTCACATATTAATATTCCCATCAATCAGCAATCAAAAACAAGAATGGATGCGTGGTTAACAGCTTAGATTGAACAGAGGCGTACCTGTCCTAATCTGGAACTGATTGCCTCTCTTTTATGGCACATTTGGAAGGCGCGCAACTGATTTGTCTTTCAGTAGCAACGTCCCAATCATCTTCAGGTTATAGATCTAGCTTTTGCCCAGGTTCGCACCGCCAAGATTACTGACCAGTCGCTACAGCGAGCAACCCAATCGTCTCTTCAACCTGATATACTATGGCGGCCTCCAAAACCTGGAATGGTAAAAATCAACATTAATGGTGCCTATTATCCTAATAGTGTCACAGGTGCGATGGCAAGCATCCATAGAGATCATTTTGGCAATCTTTTACATGGCTTTACCTGTAATTTTCCTACAACATCAGCTCTACAGAGCGAGACTCAAGCGCTTACTATCACCTTTGACCATCTGCTCCGCGAAGGGAAGCATCAGAATCACCTCATCATTGAATCCGACTGCTTGATGCTGGTGCAAGCCGTTTGGGATCCGATCATGACTCCATGGGAGGTGAGATCTCTCCTTGTTGAAGCGATGGCAAGGATTTCTCTCTTCCCTAACCTAACCGTGCGACACTGTAGGAGGGAGGCCAATTTTGTGGCTGATTGGGCTGCCAAGGCCCATTATAATGGCACTCTTCTTTCGAATTGGGCTACGTCCCCTCCTGTCTCTCTCTTAGATCTTTTGTATTCTGACACCCATGCTACGGGCTTCTCTAGTTCTCTACGTTGTTAATATATTCCTTCCTTTTCCAACCAAAAAAAAAAAAAATTAGGAAATTTGTGGTAGGTTTTGTTGCTTACATTACCTGGAATAACATTGGTCTTATGTAATTTTTGGCTGGTAACATGATTAATTCATCTTGTAATTATGTGCCTCCATAGGAAATTTGGTCCTTCCAAGGATGGCAAGTTACCACTAGTAACTATCTCCCATTAAAGTAAATGAATGTGCATGAAGACAAATTGGTTGGTCTAGCCAATATTTCCTTCCTAAACTTGGGCCACTTACATAACCATTTCGGACATGCTTTGGAACGCAAGAAAGAAGAAAGAGGAGAAGGTGGTAACTTTCTTCGTATTTCGAATTACATGTACAATGACCAGGACAAGGAGTACATGGATATATATATCTGGATTAAAGCCAAGTATAGTTAAATGCTTCCTTATCCTAATCCACATATTCGTGAGAGTGAGAAAGAGAGAGATAATACCTAAGATCGTGGATGCCAAAAAAGCAAGTGAAATGTTCTTATAATATTTGAGGAATTTCACTTTCATGTTCACTACCGCTTCATTGAAGAAGGGACTTTCCTTATTTACCAATTGAACCGATATCATGTATAGAAACGAAGTGACTAGATTACTTAAAGGATGATCTCAAATATTCAAGGCATCAGTTGAATCACTGAAAACCTGCAAGAAGTCTCTGAAGATTTGGGCAACCCCATAATCTTATTGTCCTTATGGCAAAAGACCATCAATTCCATTATGAGTAGAAAAGTAGAGCGAGAAGACACCCATCTCTTGCAATCTTTTTCACCATCTTTTATGTTGAATTCCACCTCATTCTTATGTGCAAAGGAAATTTTTCATCTTCCCTTTCCTACGTCAAGTACGAGACCTCCCACTGTTGATGCGACAATGGGGTGGAATTCATGTATTCGACCTACTCACATATGTTGGGCAGTAGAACAGCTCAAGTGCCATAACTTGGCACGGGAGGACACTTAAGTGCCATAACTTCAAAATAGTACATTTGATTGCTAGTTTTGAAGTTAAATGGAACACTTAAGTGCCACTTAAGTGAAAATCCGGCCAAATGGCTGACGTGGCAACTTTCCGGCGAGTTTGGTTCAAAACTGCGTCGTTTTGCACGCTGATGTGGCAGAGAAAATGCAAAAACGATGCCGTTTCATGTACGATGTGTAAATACTAATATAAAAATTAATTAGATTAGATTTAAACTTAATTTTATTTAAAATATTAAAAAATTAAAAATATTAAGAAAAATTTAAAAAAATTTTAAAAGGGGGGTGGTCGAACGGGGTGGCTGAGGGCTAAGCCCTCGTTGCCGCCGCCTCCCCGCCGTCGCCAGGAAGAGCCGGCGATGGAGGGGGGAGGGTCGGCCGGGGTCATCGGCCCCCGGCTGACCGACGGCGAGGGCTACAAGCCCTCGCCGGATCGAGGCGAGGGCTGCTACCCTCACCCCAGATTTGGGCAAGGGCTCATGGACCTTCGTCGCCGGTCGATCGACCTCATCGGCCCTTGGCCATGGCCTAGCGACCTCGGCCGACCCTCCCCACTCCATCGCTGGCCCTTCTCGGCGGCGGCGGGGAGATGGTGAGGGCCCGCAAGCCCTCGTCGGATGCGGGAGAGGGTCGCGACCCTCGCCCCAAAATTGGGGGAGGGCTCGCGTGGGGCGAGGGTCACGGGCCCTTGCCGCCTCCCCGTCACCACCGGGAAGGGCCGGCGACGGAGTGGGGAGGGTCGGCCAGGGTTGCCGAGGCCCGGCCGGGACCGACCGGCGATGAGACCCCGTGAGCCCTCACCATCGGTCGGCCGGGGGCTGGTGACATCGGCGGACCCTCCCCCTCCGTCGCCCTTCCCGGCGATGGCGGGGAGGTGGCGACGGCGAGGGCTTAGCCCTCAACCGCCCCATTCGACCTCTCCCCCCCTTTTTTAAATTTTTTAAATTTTCTAAATTTTCTTATTTTTTTAATTTTTCTTAAATTTTTTAATTTTTTGAATATTTTAAATAAAATTAAGTTTAAATATAATTTAATTAATTTTTATATTATTATTTACATGTCAAACACGAAACGGTGTTGTTTTTGCATTTTCTCTGCCACGTCAGCATGCAAAACGACGTCGTTTTGGACTAAACTCGCTAGAAAATTGCCACGTCAACCATTTGGCCAGATTTTCGCCAGAGTGGTACTTAAGTGTTCCATTTTACTCCGATATTAGCACTTAAGTGTACCATTTCAAAATTATGGCACTTTAAGTGTCCCTCCGTGCCAAGTTATGGCACTCCAGGTGTCCCAACCTCCATATGTTGACTATAGAATTGTAGAACTCACGGAGACCATCTCACGTACAAGTTAGAGCAATGGCACACGCATCACGAATCGAAGAAAATCCCATCGCATACAAGATTTAGCTGTTGGATTAGAGGGCAAATCAAAGAAGTATTCACGCCGACATTATCTAACCTGATTCTAAATACATTATCGAAGATGTCAAACTAATTGATAGCTCACTTTTTGTAAATTTGGCAAGAATATTAGTTTCTTAAGCATATATGTTTTTTTTTTTTTGATAATCCAGGGAACCCTGTCAGCCGTTCGTCACCTTACGGCGGTACATAGCCGCCAGGTAAACCCTGGAGTGATGCTAGCGGAGGACCCACCACACCGACATCACGCTTAAGACGCCGATGCTTCCACTGGATTTTGACCCTTGCACCTTTCCCCCAAGGTTCAAGGTCTTATCCAAATTTCTTAAGCATATATGTTTGGTGACATAATTCCCAATCTTCATTGACCTAATGACTAGTGATGACATAGTGCGTATAGAATGTAAGATTAGTTCATAAATCAAAAGTCAAAAAGACTCGTAAGTTATCCGTTGACAGCAAATGCACTCCCGCTGCCCTTCTTCTTTGTACAACGACTTGTCGTTTTCGGTGTTTGTTCCTCGCTAAATGGGAGAGGCTATAGAGCTGCCTAACACCTAGTGGTCGACATTTCTGACTTGTCACTAGGTATTCTTCAAGTCAAATGGTATAGCCTGCTACTTCTCTCGTACTCTCTCTGCTTCATCCCGTTTCTAGTGTCAATTCCAGGTTACCGTAATTCTTCCTCTAGATAAGGGAACCTCACAAGAGAAGGAAACGACTGGTGTCTCATTGATCATTCCCCGTCGCGATCGCAACTTTGCTCCGAATTGGGTTAAAAGTCGAGTTAGTAGTCACATCATACTCGGTGGACGGTACGTTGAAAAATTTGAGTTAATTTAAAGTCAAATTGGATTTGTAAGCTTATATGTTGGACATCCATCTAGTTGTAATTTGCAGTGTGATAGAAGAATGCCACGCGGTAATCTTAATTGTAATGAGGCACAAGTGCTCAGAGAAGCATTTAATGGACAAAATCACACGCTTCAAGTACTTGATAACACTAACTTCAAGTGGAAACGTTTTACATAGAGTACGGGAACATAGTTGTTCCATACATGATACTGCCTAGGCAAAGTTCAGAGGGGAGGGCCACGCACACGCTAAGTAAGCCCTCTTTATTCATTATATTAAGGTACATAGAACACTGAGAGCACGCTTTCATCATTCCTCGACTAATGTGCACAATGGCAACACTCGAACTTGACAATGTTGTTCATCATGCGCGGGCAGACCGGGCACTTCACATCCTCCGGGATGTAACCAACCATGTTTGGGATATAGAAGTGGTGGCACCTCGGAAGGACGCAAACCCGGTCGAACTGCTCCCTAAAGACCATGTCAAATGTCTTCCCATTCACGTTCACATGCTTCTTCCACGTCTCGTACTGCACCAGGACCTTTGTGACGTGCATGTAGGAGTCATTGATCACGATCAGCGACCCCTTTGTGAGGACCGAAAACCCACCGTCCTTCTTGAAATTTGTATAGAGCCTGAGGATATCCTGCATAAGGGGTTCGTACAAGTCCGCTCTAGTTTGTAGCTTGGAGAGCATGCAGCTCTCGAGGCGGGTCCAAAAGAGCTGTGATTTGGTGACGTTGAAGGCAACAATGGAAAAGCCGTCATCGATCATCTTCTTTTGCGACTCTTCGATCTGCTGGATGACCTTGGGTTCTTCCGCTCCATACAGGAAGATATACTTCTCAGCCTTGATCTGATAAGAGATTGCAAAATCAATGTCTTCTTCAAAGAAAAATAACTAACGCTCATTTTTCACGTCCATATATTGTTAATCAAACTAAACACTCATCTACCTAACACCGGTTCATATATAGCAGATGCAAAGGTCCCTAACTTCAATTCTGATGTATACGATTGAAGGAATTCTCTCTCTACGCTGGTAGAGCTGCCTCTCCCATGGAGTTCCTCTCTACGCCCTCTGGGTAATAGAATCTCCAAACCCTAAACCCAAGAAACCCAGAATCCATCCATTCCATAATGGCGAATCCACCCCGACAAACCCCCAGAACATAACCACCCATAACCCATAAAATCTGAAAACCCTCAAAACAAACCCTAAAACATAGAAACCCTTCCAATCAATAGCCATTGACATTCTTCTCTCTTCCTCTTACTGAAATTGCAATTGTGGCTGTGGAAGGAAGAATGGAATGGTCCGCTTCTTAAAGGGACTGAGCCCCACTCATCCCCCAATTGGAGCTTCCTTCAATCGCACACCGGAACATATCCAAATCAGGTACGACATCCTCATGAGCTGAGACTGCAAAAGAAAGGTTGAAAATGAAGAGTGATGAGGAAAACTAGATTCATGTAGCAGCTTTGTGTAGGAGTCTGGGGCATCTCTGGTCAAAAAACGATGTGGTAGCTATAAGGGAGGAAGCCCCAACATATAAGATTATCGAATGCCAACATAGTCTATTCGGTAAGTTACTATCGAAGCCGAATGTAAACTTTCAAGCATTTTGTAATACGATGAAGAAGGCTTGGAAAGTAGAAGCAGTTGAAATCTCCCAAAAAGAACCGGGGTTTTTCTCCTTTGTCTTTGAATCAGAAATTGACAAAGAATGGGTTCTAAAATTTGGTCCCTGGTCATTGGCAAGCAATCTACTGGTTCTGAAGCAATGTTTACTTGATATTCCCGAACACTGTTATGACTTTTCCTAGTATAATTTTTGGGTCCACATTGTCGGCTTGCCTCCTGGTTGGATACTGGAAGAGGTATTTACTAAGGTGGCTAGGAAAGTGGGGAAAGTGAAGGAAATTCAATTAGAAAAAAGAGGAAATCATAACTATAAAACAGGGAAACAAGAGTTGAACTCGAACTTTCAACTCCTCTTAAAACAGGGGCTCTTGTGAAAATTGGTGAGAAAAAGTTATAGTTGGAGTTTAAATATGAACGCCTTCCCCACTACTGCTATTCTTGTGGAAAGCTAGGGCACTATGCCTCTAATTGTGAAGAAATACCCTATGAAAAAACGGAATGGGCAGCAAATAGACCAAGGAAATATGGGCCGTGGCTTAAATCAGAGGTAAGGGACAGAAGCCTTCACTGGGAGGCCTTTTATGGAACAATCATAACTACTTCAGAGGAAGAGGACCACGTACCTGAAACTCCCATCCAGTCTAACTTTGAGATTGTGGGTTGTAATGGACCAGATCCAGGACCTAATCGAAGCAAAAAAAGAGCAGGAAATTCGTCATCCAATGAAAATAGAGCAGAAGATGTGAGGGAAACAACAGCTAGAAAAGCAGCAGGGAAACAACCATTGTACTTATTAGACTCGGCTGATGCAGTGTAGATAGAAACAAGAGGCATTCACGGAAAGGAGCCAAAGCTAATAAGAGCAAAAAAATATAAGAAGAGTGAGGATTCAAGTCCGTTAATGATAGAAGATATGGAACTACTAGAGACACCTATCCAGCTGGTGAAAGAGGGGAATGATTAGGCTCTGGTGGCTAGCTCTAATAAGCCACCGGTGACATCATGAGGATTGTGAGCTGGAACTGTCAGGGGTTGGGCAACCCCCTGATGTTCCAAAAGCTTCGGGCCTTAGTGGCTCTTGAAAGGCCCAATGTGGTTTTCTTAATGGAAACCAAGAACAAAGATATCATGGTGGAAAGGGTAAGGAGGAGACTTAACTATCAGCAGTTTTTTTTTTATACATCCTACAGGAATAGCCAGGGAATTGGCACTCATGTGGAATGAAGAGATTCAAGTGAAAGTGAATTGCAATTCAAATTATGTAATAGATACGAAATGTGAAGACCAAACCAGTGACAAACAAATGAGGATTACCTTCCTTCACACACCACAAACTACCAGGCAAGAACTCAGTTATGGCAACAACTACAGGGTTTTCACACATCAAACAGTTTACTGTGGCTTTGTATGGGAGATTTTAATGATACTCTATACAATTGGGAGAAGGAAGGTAAAAAGGAGATGGATTATTATCGAATTGTAGCCTTTCGGGATATGTTAAATGAATGTTCACTGATGGACATTGATAGTAAAGGCTATAAGTTTACATGGACTAACAATAGAGAAGGGAAGGAGTTGGTCAAAAAGCGGTTAGACAGAGTAGTATGTAATATGGAATGGCGGGTTACCTTTCCAAATGCTGAAGTTTTGGCATTACCAGCAGTGGGGTCGGATCACAGCCCCCTTCTTCTCTCCTTGTATCCTGTTCATGGCAAAAGGAACAGAGAATTCAGATTTGAAGCTTACTAGTTAGATGAAAAAGAATGTCGAGATGTTGTTATGGATACTTGGGTTGGAACATTCCAAGATCAAAAAAGTTTGACATAGAAAATCCAACAAGTAACAAAGGGACTAGTTAAATGGAGCAAATAGAAATTTTCTAACGCATCATGTCAAATTAAAGCACTCAAAAAGCGCCTAACGGAAGTAACAAACGACAACCCCAGAGAAAGCAGCAAGGCAGAAATCCAGATGTTAAAGACAAACATTGATCAACTATGGAAGCAGGAAGAGATGTACTGGGGATTAAGGTCCCGAATCAACTGGCTTCAATGGGGAGATAAAAATACGAAATACTTCCATGCCACTACAATTCAGAGGAGGCAATGAAACAAAATTACAATTCTGAAGGTTGATGAACAGAACTAGAGTCGGGATTCCATGGTGCTCAAACAACACATTAAGGACTACTATCGGACTCTATACGATTCGATGGGATCAAGGAATCTCAAGCCTATTTTAAATCAATGCCCAACAGTCATCACAACGGAGATGAATGAAGATTTGATGGCTAATATATCTGAGGAGGAGGTTAAAGAGGCTATTTTCAAGCTAGGTTCCCTAAAGGTCCTAGGACCAAACGATCTAAATGGGCAATTCTACCAGCACTTCTGGGAGGATATTAAAAAGGATGTCGTGCTTATGGTTTAGAAATTTTTTCAGTTAGGTAATCTTGATCCCATTCTCAACAAGATATACATTGCTCTAATACCAAAAGTTAAAAATCCAAAGAATATAAGCCAGTTCAGACCCATCAGCTTATGCAACTTCAGCTTTAAAATCATATTGAAAGTAATGGCAAATAGATTGAAACGATGGCTTCCACAGATCATTTCACATGAACAAAGTGCTTTTGTTCAAGGTAGACAAATTTAGGATAATATCTCATTGTTCAAGAAGTGTTGCATCAAATGAGAATCAAGAAGAGGAAAAAGAAATTTCAGGCGATATTGAAGCTGGACATGCAAAAAGCATACGATAGAGTGGAATGGGACTTTCTTCAGTTGAGCATGCTAAATATGGGTTTTTCTAACCAATGGGTTCATTTGATTATGCAATGCGTGTCAATAGTTACTTTCAATGTGAAAGTTAATGGAGAGCCAACAGAATATTTTACTCCTACACATGGAATTAGACAAGGCAATCCCCTATCCCCCTACTCATTCATATTGACAGCCAATGTACTCTCATGGATGCTACACAAAGCCCTGGAAGACAGATGTATTAAAGGAATCGAACTAAACAGGTATTGTCTTATGCTATATCATCTCCTATTTGCAGATGATGCTATCTTTTTTATGGATGGGACTGTTAGAGAATGTCAAAGTCTGGCGGCTGTCCTAAATCAATATTGCTATGCAACGAGGCAAGCAATTAATCTGAATAAATCAGGTATGTTCTTTAGTAATAGTTGTCCACAGGGGTTGAAAAGGAATATGACCCAAGAAATGAGAGTTCCAAACATTGAGAAAGTTGGAAAATACCTTGGCATACTGTCAGATTGGGGACAAACAAAAAAAGACATGTTTGCATGGATTTTGGCAAGAGTAGACATGAAGCTAGTGGGTTGGAAAGAAAAATATCTATCTAAAGTTGGGAAAGAAATTTTGATCAAAACTGTTGTGCAAGCATTGCCACAATATGCAATGGCAACCTTCAAGATACCTGTATCGGTTTGTCGAGCGATTAAAAAAAGAATTGTAGCATTTTGATGGAGGCAAAATGAAGCCAAGAACAACATGCATTGGAAGAAATTGGAGGTTTTAAAGTCCAGGAAAGATAGGGGAGGTTTAGGTTTTAAAGATTTAATCACTTTTAATAAAGCTTTGTTGGGAAAGCAGGCATGGCGGTTATCCCAATCACCTTCAGCTTTATGGAGCCAAATCCTGAAAGGCATATACTTTCCTAATGGAGATGTATGGAAAGCAAACAGAGGTCAAAGACCATCTTGGCGATGGCAGAGTATCCTAATGGGACATGAAGTCATTGCACCAGACCTAAGATGGATTGTGGGAGGTGGGAAATCCATTAATATTCGCCAAGATCATTGGCTATCACAAGGAGTAATAGGAGGCCCCGAAAACAGAGAAGATCCTACAACAATGGCTGAACTTATTGATGAGGAAAGGAAGGAATGGAAATAGATGATGTTAAACCAGATGTTTGAAAGAAGAATCGTAAATGAAATCCTCTCTATCCCTATCGCTATGTAGCCAAAGGAAGATAATTTGATTTGGATAGGCAACAAAAATGGGAATTATATTGTTAAAAGTGGCTATAACAGCATGCACAGCAAGTCCCTACAACAGGACAGCAACAGAGCATCATCCTCATACCAGCCTCCTCATGCCCTATGGACTAGGCTATGGAAATTATCAATCCCCCCCAAACTGAAAATATTTCTGTGGAGCCTATGCCAGGATGCAATACCAACAAAAGAAAAACTCTACCAGAGGAAGATTTTACCTGACCCGCTATGCCCCCTTTGTTCTAAACACCCCGAGACAGTCGAGCACATCTTTTTTTACTGCAAAACAACCCACAGAATATGGTCAAATCATCGACTTAATCTTAGCTACAGTACAAGCACGGCTACCAAAATGGACAAATGGTTGGCGGAATTTTTAGAGGCAAAAATACACTCGCCTGATGAAGGAATAGTCGCAGAGATACTTTGGCAGATATGGAAAAATAGTAATAACGTTTTTTGGAATAGGAAGGCGCAACCGAAGGCTTTAATTGAAAGTGCCCTAGCACAAAATCAAAACTATCAGCGTTGGAACCCGCGCAAGAGCAAAGAAATGAGAGATATGGCGACATCACCTGTGAAATGGAAAGCACCGGAAGACTCAGATCTGAAATTGAACGTGGATAGCTCGTGGGTGGAAGGAGACGAGTAAAGCTCGATTGCAGGCATCCTTCGAGACTCTAAAGGCATTATTGTAGATGGATTCACCAAAAAAACTCATGCATCTTCATCCTTGGAGGTGGAAACCCTAGCCCTGCTTCACGGGCTGCTCTTGCTGAAACAGAGAGAAGAATTTCACGCGAACACAACACATGAACTGAACTAGAGTATACTTTGCGAAAGTGATTGTCGCACGTTGGTTGACTCCGTGCTGGGCCGCAAAGAAGCGCCATGGGCCTTGAAGGAACAAGTACAGGTATGCAAGCAACTTTTGGCCCAATTGACCAAAGCAAGTGTTGCATTCTGTCCGAGAGAGGCCAATTAGGCCGTAGATTGGGTCGCAAAGGCAATACGCCTTGATTTTCTTCCTTCCAATTAGCAACGTGAACCCCCTACCCTCCTGTGGACTATCTTATGTTTTGACTCCAGCTTATCTTTTCCATGTAAAGATCATCGTTTTCAATGAATGAAAGCAACTAATTATCGACCAAAAAAAAAAAAACTAAACACTCATCTTACATTTTCAAAATTTCTATACAAGAGTTCCAGTAAAGCCTGTCTACTTGGATATAATCTTGACCGTTTATCAGTAAAGAATGGACAACATTATAATGTAAAATAGTCTTATAGTTCTCGTCTTATCCCATGTATATCTGACGGATTCTAAGTTTGAATCAAATTCTTTTATTACCGCAACAATTTAACTAAATTCATCTTTTAACAAGCAAACTTAAAGATCATAGTTTCTTTTCACAACCATATGCGTGCACCCTAGTTGTATGAAAAAGCAAAAGGGTACAAGAAAAGCGAAGAAGGAAAAGAAGGACTAAAACTTACAGCTTCCTGTATCTTCAGGAAAATGAAGTCGGTCGCCAAAAGTTCAAACCAGCTAATGCTAGGCCTCTTCCAGATGTCTGTTGCTACAGCACCGGTGAAAGGGAAAGCATCCCATTCCCAAACTCTAATCATGCTCATGGCATTTTGGTTTGAGACTCTTCCTTGTGGATCCAATACTGTCACCATGGTGTCTTGCCTAAAATGCCACTTCTCCTTAATTATCTTGATGGTCACCTTGTTGATAAGTATAGGGGAGTGCGCCGAGTACCACGGCATCTGCAACTGAAGGTTCTGGAACTATTTGATCACCTCCTCACCTTCTTGTTCAATGATAGGGACCCACACGATCTCATAGCGCCCCTTGTGGAACTTGCGCTCATTGTAGGTCTTGCTAAGGATTGAAAGGTCGTGAGAGGTCAACTTGAGGTCCGAAATTAGCAGCAACACATTCTTCCTCTGGAGCAACTCGACCTTATCCTATATAAGGAACAAGCAGTATTAACAACATTGGTGCAGCATGTGCTTTTTATCAATTGCACAATTGGTGAAAACAATTTTGCTGTTGGATTCCAACATATGTATGAGACTAAATTCTTAGTGGAAGACAATTTTACAACAACGGCATGTTGTGTAAAATCTTGATGCATTGGACTTGTAACATAGATTGATGTTAAACTCAGAGAAAGTTGAAGACATGAACCTTTGTCTTCTTTGAGCCGAGGAAGAGAGACTGAGGATCATCCTTGATGTAAAACAAGGCCTTGATTAGCTCCACGTTATCGGTGGGGGCATTAAAGAGTTGTTGCAGCCTCTGATATTCCTTAATCTCCTCTGCATTATGAAAATATTCAGTTTAATTATTAGTCCAATATATTTTGGGCTTAATTAAGTAAAAAAAGAGAGAACAAATTTTACCCTTTTTTTTTGTAAAAAATCCTCGTAATGTCTCTTGATAGTGTGGTGGATCATCTTCACTTTCCGAGCAAATGTAGGCAGATCTTTACCCTTGTTGCTGAAAAAACAACAAAAGAAAAAATTCTCTTAGCGGCATGAGTCATTCCAATTCATGCATATTTGTTATCATTATCTTTCACAAATAAAAAGCAAACTCTTTTGAAAGCTATATATATATCATAAACATACTTTTGGGTTGAGATTCGGGAAACGGATCCCCAAAATAGTGATTCAACACAGAATCGAACACAAATGTAGCGGAAGCGAGCCCAAAAAATTCATGAATCACCAATCCTAAGGCACATCACATAAATAAACGTACCTTTGTTTCCACAAACTAAACCCTGGTATTGAGAATCAAAGAGGAATAATCCACGCTGTTCTTTAGAGGATTCTTCTTTACTGTTCTTCGGGAGAAAGCGGTGTGAGAAGACGTAACTTCTGAGAGAGGACGTGCGAAACCGAGAGAGAGCGTAATCTCTCTTTTTCAAAATATGTAACATTTCGATCTCTGATAACCGCCTCTCTTATTTTTTCCTTTATCTATAATAATTTCCTCCATGGGTCCTCAACTCAAGGGGTGGGCCTTTTTGGACCCAACATAGGCGGACGGGCCAACTCAAGCCCATCAAAAAGAAAAAAATCCATCATAAACTCCCACTTGACATGGTGAGCCAAACAGAATCCTCTTTTCATCACTGCAACATTTAGACTGATAAATAGTCCGTGCAACCAGTATATTTTGAGAGCTCGTTGCCATACATCTGTTAGGAATATATAGCAGCTCATAATGGGCATCACATCCTGAGTAGATTTAGTATGCAGTACCCTAGATCGATCGATTACATTTATATCTTTCTTTTGATCTCTTTTTAATTGGGATAAGTACACTAATGGTGCCATAAGTTATGTACGGCGCTCACTTTGGTGCCAAAAGTTTCCGCCGGATCACTTAAGTGTCAAATCGGAGAAAAATGATCACTTTGGTGCTATCGGCGAGAAATTCCGACCAAAATGATTACGTGACATTTTTATTTAAAAAAAAAAGTTGCTCGGCTTTTAAACGATGTCGTTTTCCATCCTCTTCAAGAAAAGACGTCGTTTTGCTGTTATACGTGGACACCCTCGCAAAAATGACGCCGTTTAGCTCGTACATGGGTTGAAATTAGGGTTAGGGTTTCATCCTCACTGCTCGGCCACTGTTGTTCACCTGCCAACGCTCAGCCACCATTGTAGATGCTCAACCAGGTGAGCGAGGAGGGAATGAGATTGTTGCTCAAACAAAAAGTGGCAGAAAGAATAGGAGGCGAGGCGGAGGAGGAGGAGGAGGAGGAAGAAGAGGGGTTGAAGGTGCCGCAATCGGTGCGCCGCCACCGCCGCCATTGGTGCCGTTGTTGGTGCTACTACTGGTGTCCTGCTGGTGTTGCTGCTAGTGCTGTTCGCTGCTGGTGTCGCTCTTCAAGGAAGAAGACGATGTGCCTCCTCTCTCTCCCTCTCTCTCTCTCTCCCTCTTTCAATTTGGGGATTTAGGGTTTCGATTTGGGGGAAAGAAGCCAAACGACATCGTTTTTTATGGTTTAGATGCTGATTGTGCTCTCCGGCAAGCCTCGTGAGCCTAAAAAATTAATAAAAAAAATGCCACGTCAGATTTCCAGCCGATCAGATCAGCGTTGGCACCAAAGTGAGTGTTTTTCAAATTTTTTTGGCACTTAAATGATCCAACGGAAACTTTTGGCACCAAGGTGAGCACCGTACACAACTTATGGCACCATTAGTGTACTTATCCCATTTTTAATCATTGATATATTGTATTCACAATTATGATTATTCTAAAAACAATCATAATTGGTCGACCAGTGAATACAAAACTACAATGTGATTCTCCAAATTCGAACTTCCTCTTTCCTTTAAACTCTCAATTTCAGTTCAGCTTGCTTTTCTAGAAATGTCCCATTAGATCGAATCAACTCATGACCATTGGCAACATTTTAAGATAACAAACACTAAATAAAAATCTTGAGAATAAGTAAAAGTCACAAGAGCACTAAAATTGAGGAACTCTTTTCCTTAAGAGTCTCACATGGCATAAAAGTTGAGATCAAACTTTTGTCACTCTTATTGGTCGTCTCATACATATGTAGTATGAAATACATATTACGGTATTAACTCCTTTCTCATGGAGCGTATGTCTACACCTTCAATACCATACAAATGATAGTTCAGACGTACCAAATGTCTAACTTGAGTTCACGTATCTATTCATTCACAAAATTCATCAGAACTCACATCTAGCATCTTAGACAGATAAAATAAAATATGTATGGTATTTTACTTTCGGACATAGTAAATATTATGTACTCATCTTAACACTTAGTTAAGACGACATATATATTTTAAACTTGAGTTCTCGATTATTACCTAGATAATAAGCTTAAAAACCGTTTCATCTCTATTTATTACACAGTAAATAGAGGCGATTACCCATGTGAGTAGGCTAATCTTTTATCTGTCCGAAATACTTTCTCAACTGAATATAATACACTGAGCATTAAGATGCATAAACGTCAAACAAAGATTCATAGGTATTAATAATGAAAACATAAATTCATCAAATGTGAACATTTATGGAAATTACAATATTCAGTACATCAACCTCTACGCAATCCTAGAGATTTCATATAGCCACAAAACATATCTCTAAGTATTGGCTTTGTCATAGGATTTGCTACAATTCTATGCGTAGACATGTACTGTAAGTTCACATATTTTCGTGCAACCATATTTTTGACAAAATTATACTTGGTATCTATATGTTTGGTCTTGCCATGATATTTTGGATCTTTGGTGTACGCTATTGCTGCTTGGAGGATAAGTACACTAATGGTGCCATAAGTTGTGTACGGTGCTCACTTTGGTGCCAAAAGTTTCCATCGGATCATTTAATCGCCAAAAAATTTGAAAACGCTCACTTTGGTGTCAACGCCGATCTAATCGGCAGGAAATTTGACGTGTCCTTTTTTTATTAATTTCTTATGCTGATGTGGCTCGCCGGAGTTTCCATTGGATCACTTAGGCTTTTCAAACAACGTCGTTTTAGCATCCTAACACCAAAACGATGCCGTTTTGTGTCTTTCCCTCAAATTCAAAGCCCTAAATCCCTAAACGACAACGTTTTGTGTCGTCTTCTTCCTCAAATAGATTTGTCTTCTTCCCCAAACAGATCCAGCAACACCAACACCGTCGAACCAACAACACCAGCAGCGCAGAACCAGCAACACCAGTAATTTTCCAGAAAAGAAACCACACATTTGCCTCCACCCTCCCCTAATAGTTTTCCCCCATTTTCAATCACCTTATCAACCTTTCAAACCCCCGAATCTCAGCCCCACCACCACCTTTTCCCAAGGAATATCATTGGGTGTAGAGGAAATGCGAGCTCGAAGAATCTCCAGAAGCATGAGCTATCCGACCAATGGTAGCCGCGAAGATCTAGAACGCCACAGAGGTTGTTGGCGAAGCCAGCTACTACGAAGGCGGCGGCCGTAGCCCCGCCATCCCCTCCTCCACCCTCATTGTCGACACCTCCCTCTCTCTCGAGATTTTCTGTTCGTTTTTTTTTTCTTTTGTCTTGTTGTGGCAAGCAACTCCGATGGAGGTCGAGGGATGGCGATTGAGCGACGATGGCCGAGGGACGACGACCAAGTGACGGTGGCCGATGGACGGCGGCCAAGTGATAGCAAACGAGCAATGGCACACAAAAAAACCCTAATTTCAATCTCCAAATAAGATAAAAAAAAAACGGTGTCGTTTTTGTGAGGCTATCGACGTAGGACGGCAAAACGATGTTGTTTTCTTAAGGAAGACGGAAAACGACATCGTTTAAAAGGCTTCTCAATTTTTTTTTAAATATAAAAGCCATGTAATCATTTTGGCCGGAATCTATCGTCGGTGGCACCAAAGTGATCGTTTTTCCTCCGATTTTGCACTTAAGCGTTCCAGCGCAAACTTTTAGCACCAAAGTGAGTGCCGTACACAACTTATGGCACATTAGTGTACTTATCCCGCTGCTTGGCTATCACAGTTAACCAATAATGAATTTTCAGCACTTCTAATAACACCTAAATGATCCAAAAATTTCTTAAACCAAACATCTTCTTGTATTGTTGTTGATAATGCTATGAACTCAGCTTCCATCGTGGACAAGGCTATACATATTTGTTTCTTATTGCTCCAACATATGGCGCCATTATTCAGTAAGAAAACAAACCTAGAGGTAAATTTACTTTCATCTAAATCTCCTCCACAATCAGCATTGAAATAGCCTTAGAATGGCAGATCCTTTCCTTGATAACTTAGCGTATAATCAGTAGTTCCCTTTAGATACCTCAGTATTCTCTTGATAGCCTTCCAATGTGCTTGACCTAGGTTGGATTGGTATTTACTCACCATTCCAACTGCAAAACATATATCGGGTCTTGTACACGTCATATCGTATATCAAGCTCCCAACAGCACTAGCATAAGGAACGTGTTTCATTTGTTCCTTCTCTTGTAGAATCCATGGACACAGTCTATGGCTCAATCCTTCACCTTTGTAATAGGAGTATCAATGGGTTTACAATCTTGCATACGAAATCGTTCAAGAACCTTATTTATGTATATTTCTTGCGAAAGAGATAATGATTTCTTCGAACGATCTCTTGAAATTCTAATTCCAAGAATGTATGCAGCCCCACCCATATCTTTCATCTCAAAGTTGGAAGATAACCAACTTTTCACAATATTTACAAACTCCATATTGCTTCCGGCCATTAGTATATCATCAACATATAATGATATGATCACAAATTGATCTTTGGATCTTTTGGTATATACACAATGATCCTCATCTATCATTATAAAATTATATGCCATTATGGCATTATGAAAACGTATATACCATTGTCTCGATGACTGCTTAAAGCCGTATATCGATCTCAAAAGTCGACATACCTTTCCTTCTTGGCCTCCTATAATGAAACCAGCAGGTTGTTCCATATAAATGAGTAACTTCATGTAGTAGTTGTAGGAATAAAACTAATATTATACTCATGTTTGTTGCTAATTCTTTGCCTTATGATTTTATTTATTATAATTAGCCTTGTGGATCATTAATTTTTTTGTTTAGTCAAAAAGTCCATGTATTTATTTATTACAAGTGCTTAATGTTTCAATATAAATTAAGAGGATTACATTATTTTCTCGTGTATTAATATAAAAATTCGAAGTCGTATAGGATATTGGGAGATTGCAAAATATGTTCTAATGGAAACAGGGTTGACCCAGGAACCGGATTGGAAAAACAGAGTGGGTCGGGTACAAGGTCCAATACAAATAGGGTTGGGTAGAGGGCCTAGAAAAAAAGGAACTGGTTATAACAAGGTTGGGTACAGGGTCCAGGTCTAGACCTTATCCACCCTGGACGCAATCACCACTATTCCCAAGTCCCAACGTCCAAGATTAGGTTTCCAACACTTAGGCACAAGACCATTAGGAGAGCCCGTGACCCTAGTGCTCATGCCTAGGTCCTCGACACTTGTGTCCAAGTTCATCAAGGTCAAGCCCAAGATCAGTGTCTATGCTTGGGCCTCCGATGCCCTCACTTGAGTCCATCAAGGCCCAACTCAAAGCCCCATTGCACATGCTCAATGCCTCGGCACCCAAGCCTAAGTCCATAAAAGCCAAGTGTAGGATCCCAGTACCTAAGCTCAAATCTCTAACACCTAGGCTTTAATCCATAAAGGCTATAACTATGTCCCTAACGCTTAAGCTCTAGTCCCCAACACTCGGGCTCGGGTTTGCAAAGGCCATGCTTAGGTCCTCGGCACTTGAACTAGGATCCTTAGTGGTTGAGATCCCAATGTTAGTGCCTAAGTCTATCAAAGCTAAGCCCGAGACCCTAATTGCCTGCACTCAAATCCATTAAGGCTAGGCACAATATCCCAACACTCATGCTGTAGTCCATCAAGGTCATGTCCAAGACCCAAGTGCACATGCTTCAATTTTGAGGCCTGGGCTGAGGTCCATTGAGGCTAGACTAGGGACACTAGTGCCCATATCCACTTCTCTAGCTGCTTATGCACAGGTTATTAACACTCTAATAGTTATGTCTATTTAGAAAAATCAAATCAAATTTTTCATATTAAAAATGGAAAATATTTTTCAGTTTATTTTCAAGATTCAGCCAAATATTGGAAAATATCATCATTTTTCTAGAAAATGACTTTTTGAAAAATATTTTTTCAAAAAAAATATTATATTTTATGCAAAACAAACAAAATATATATGGTAGTAATTGCCACATCCGCATCCTTTCCCTTGTAAAGACAAACAAATCAAAGCAATTAATGATAGCATGGTTTTATGAAGTTTTGGGTTGATAAAAGTAATTAAAGTGAAAATTGGCTATTTTGTGTCCACTTGAATGTGCTTATATTTCGACAGTTTCTAGGGAACTAAAAGACCCCATAGATATAACGTGAGAAACCTTTCTTAAAATGCCTCCCAAAGGGTACCCTTGGGTTCCCATTGACCCACTTTTTTTTTTTTTTTTTTTTTTTTTTTTGGGTCGGTCCCATTGACCCACTTACCTCATCGCAATTGATAAAAAGCACCTTTCGATGACTTGGTGAACGTCGCGTGCTCATTTCTTACTTTAAATTATACATGATTAATTAAAAAGTGATCGTGTCCGCGCGAGGACCGAGAGATGCTCACCCTGACCAAATTGGATTAAGGGATAATTACATTCAGTGCAATGTTATTATGGAGCAAAAGATCAGAAGAGAAGCAGACAAGTTAGGGCAAGAATGAAAAATGCAAAATTTGAAAAATAGACTTTTAAATTAGGAAGCCATCGTATTTACTAATAGAATGCTCAAAATGTTGTAGTTATAATTTCTATAGAGAGTAAGCGAATGTAGATATGATATATCTTCTCGATCGCAATACATTTAACACTTTTAGTTTGGGCATTAATCAACTAAATTTATCTTTCAACAGTCGAATTGTTGTTAAAAACATGGTCAACAAAAAAGAATCACAAGCTACTTTTATCACCATTGAGCATATTGGTCATAACTATCACTATTACTTCGCTAATCGACACTTCAATGGCATTAATCAATTAAATTTATCTTTCAACAATCGAATTGTTGTTAAAGACACAGTCAACAAAAATAGAATCACAAGCTACTTTGAGCATGTTGGTCATAACTGTCACTATTACTTTGCTAATTGACACTTCGATGATAATCAATGAAGGTTACTTTTTTCTCCTACTGATGTTGTTTACCAAAAAATTTCTTAGACGAGCTTGTGAAACAACTTAGGAATAGCCTAGCTCAACCAAATAGAGCGAAAGAAATGCAGAGACTTATTGATATAGCTCCATCACGCACATGACCGGTCAACCCCACATGCACCTAATTAGAACTCAAGTTCATTTTCTCGATAGCAACCTCAATGTTATTAAAACCAAATTATGGGGCTTTCCTGGGGTCATATTGAAATGGCGTTGATCACTCATTTCAAACACGACTTAGACTCCATTTATTTCTTGAAAAATGAATAATATTTTTTAGTTTGAATGATCTCAATCTCAGATTTATTTATTTTTAAATTTTTCATGAAATTCCATTCAAGTTGTTAAAGCAAATTTTTATTCTACAAACTAAAGGATGAATAATACCGTACATAGAAGTATCGACAATGATTACTAGGTGCTCCCTCAATCTTTTGCACTTTTTACAACTGAATATTAATTTTTGCCAAGTTTTACGATTTTAAATGAGAATTTCATTTTGAGAAGTGATAATCTAAGAAAAAATCCTAGAGAATCAGTTAGACTAACTCACAGGTTTAAGGGACGAAGGGGAAGTGCATATAGAGGTCCATCAGCTATGAATAAGTCCCACATCGCCTGTATTTCACAAGTGAGACTGGATACTAATGCTTGGTTCTGCATGGGTTGGGATCATCGAGGCCTCCATCTTTTTGGCGTGCCCCCTTTGTCTATCAAGTCTAAGAGCTAGTCTTATCGATTCGGGAGACCTGTTCTTAATGTATCACTTATGTAATAGGAGAACGAGGATTTCATTTTCGTGAAGAAAATCAATGATTCCGCCACGTGCTTCGTTCTTCTTTTCTGATGGCTTCAACTCTAGACCTTACAAAAATCTCACCTTTCGTGCTCAAAGGAATTTTATTGAAATCTATGCCTTCATTTGTACTGGGAGAAGTTCCACGTTGCTGTTCAAAAAAGAAAAAAAAAGTTCCACGTTGGATTTATAGTTAAGTTGCACGAGTGTCAGGCAAAAAGAAATATCACATTCAAATGTGGAGTGAAGTTGAGTAACTAATATATCCCATTTTGATTATGTCTCAGTGATTCGAGCTTTTAAGTGAAATTGAATATAATTGAATATATTGACAAATCCGGTCATGATGGTCTATTTTGCTAAAGGTGTTAGGCTTCCATTGCATCGACCTAATAAGTGGTATAAAGGTTAATGATTGATTGATAAGCCCTCGCTGTTGACAAGTATTTGATAAATATTTCAAAAAAAAAAAAAAATCTTAAATTTGACTCTTTTATCAAGATGAAGGATGGTTTCTCACGACATCCCGACAAAAGCTTGGTTTGGCCAAGATAATTACGGCAGAGTTTAAAGGAAAAATGTTGTTCCTCACCAATATTTGCCATTACTTGGCTAGGCCAAGGTGAAGATTTGAGTTGAGATAATATTGTTATAAAGGATGCCTCGATTAATAGGGAGTGAGCCCAACATAGGAGACTCATATGTGAGGGAGATTTGTTGAGGTGCATATATGAGGGTGTTAATAGAAACCCTAACTTTAGGCCTAGCCACCCCTTGCAGACTCTGTCTCCCTATTTGCTTCGTGATCAAATGTCACGGACTTGATGTCGCAACCGCTAGGGTTGCAAATAGAGAGAGAGACAGAGAGAGAGAGAGAGCCAATCATCTTCACCCCACCCGTTGTTGCATTGAGACCCAATTGCCAGCGCTGCCCATCGTTGTTGCATAGTGCCACGGGACCTGAACCAATCTTTGACTCATTGTTCATTTGATGCTAGCAACACCCCATGCCCCCTCTGTCTTTTATTTGTCTCGTGATCAAGGGTCATGGACTTGAACCAACCTGGATTCCAAGGCTGTCGATGTCTCACCCACTATAGGGGTTACAAATTAAGGAGAGAAAATGTGCTAGAATGTCCAACCGAAAAATTTAAATTTACCAATAGAGAGAGGTTGCATTTTTTTTTAAATGCATATAAATCTCATAAACAAATGATATGAAATACTTTAACACCCCTCTAACATGTTAGTTGGCCTAGAAAAAATATTTGTAATTTGGCGAACGGAAATCGGACAAGCAAAACAAACTCAGACAGACTAGTTTCAATACATCTTAGAATATACAACCCACAAATTTAAACTAATAAATGGAGGGAGATCACATATGCATAAAAAGTAATACATTTAATAGATAAGAGATGTGAGATACTTTAATAAGGAAATATGTGACCCACTCATACATAACTTACTCATGATTAAGCATACGCAAATTACACATTCTCACATTACATAAAAAGAGATCATGAGCACCAAGATTGCGTATAGTTTGTCGCGTCACAACACACTTTGTGGCAAACAACATCTCCAATACATATTATCAAAAGTTCCTACTCTCTCCAATCCAAGTGCCTGTTGACCTACTAAGCCACATTATTGACAGAAAAGGCTTCAAACCTTCAAGCTAGTGCTGCACACTAATGTGCACCATGGCAGCACTCAAACTTCATAATGTTCTACATCACCCGGGGGCAAACTGGGTACTTCACATTCTCGAGCATGTACCCGACCATGTTCGGCGTGTAGAAGTGGTGGCATGTTTGGGGAGCCACCACCTTGTCGTAGTGCTCCTTGAGTGCGACATCAAAGATCTTGCCATCCAATTATTCCTGGATCTCATACCCCATTACATTTCTTCTTGTCTTCACAGGCTTTCAATCTGCTGGACAACTTGGCAATATTCCTCCTGGTTTTCACTCCCTTCAGCCCTATTCATTAACTCGGTGAGTCTTCCCTGTAGAGAGAGAATCTCACAGGATGCAGTTCTGAATTTTTTGTTGCTCCATCGCCTTAGTACATCAGTTACCTTCCTTGTTTTGCCCACAATATCTAGTTGGTAGCCTTCCTTAGCTCTACAGGCTCTTTGGATCACTTTTTTACATTCTGAGTTTTCTACCAAGAAAGCTTCAAATCTGAATTTCTTCTTTTTTCCTCACTCCAATTGTATCTGTTTGCAGAAAAATCGGACAATGATTTGAACCAATTGCTGGAGATGCATATGCCTCTGCATTAGGGATGAGACTCTCCAATCCATGTTGCAAAGGGCCATATCAAATCTTTTTTTTGACAAGTTCAAGGACTTCTCGGTTTTTAGTCCACGTGTAAGTGCATGCTTGCTTTCTATATCCATCAATGAACAAGAATTCAGGAAATCCCATAATGCAACCATTCTATAACTATCTATTTCACGTTTTCTGACTTTTTCACACTGATAGAGCACTTCATTGGAATTTCCAATACATGGCCATAACTTTTCACACTGATAGAGCACTGATATAGAAAAGGAAGGACAAGTTGCTCTCTCTCTCTCTCTCTCGATCATAACGTCCGTAAGTTTTTAATCTCCCAGAAGTTAAGTTAATTATAATCCTTTTATTTCTTTTTTTCCTGCAAACCATTTGGAGACTTGTTCCTCGCTTATGATTCTGACATCCTAGATTCCTGAAATTTATTGATCAGAGAGAGTTTTTATTTGTTCCTGATCTCCGGATGTCTAATGTATAAGAGAACATATGATTGGTTGACGAATTACGAATTCAAACTGAGTCGATGGATTTAGAGGATAGCCAACTCCAATTTCATTGGTGAATTCAAATGAAGTTGATAACATTATCAAATGTTTACCCTTGCACAATACTGACAATACTCAAAGATTTGACTTTAAATGGTAAAGTCGAGCGTGAGTTGATAGCTTATAAACCAAACTACACGTAGGTAAATTCGATTTAAGTTGTGAATGCTTTTGTGGGTTCGCCATTCACCATTTAAAGAAACGGCATTTCAATCAGGCGTTGGAGTCATAAGAATATCTGAATTTTTTTAGATTAATTTTGATAGATGCCCCCAAATAGATCTATCCACTTAACTTCATCAGCAAAATGGTCGTGATAGAAAAGATTATTCCGAGTGAATGGCGTCTTAACTTGAGCATAATATCGATTCATCAATTAACACCATCGAATAGGTTAAGGGACGTCACCAAATCACGCAAGCCATTACGCCAGTACAGGACGGACAAATTTATGTAGTGAAGTCTCGGAAACATTTGGTTTCAAATTGAAGAGAAAAATCAGCGTTGTCCCTCTTTCGACGATGATGGGGAGACCACCTTCGATGGCTGCCATAGGATGAGCACGAGCGACCGGTAAGGCAACGCGTGTGATCTGGATAATGGCAACAAAAAATCAACCACGTTTTCTCTACTTTCCCCCTCTCTCAACTCCCATCATGTCCATTTTCGAAGCGCAAGGATGATTCGCTCTTATACAAGTACTTGTACAAAAATACAAAACATATATATTTTTTTAATTCACACGGTATCCTTCATTAGCTTCAATGAGAGGCGCAATGGAAGACAAAGTGCCTACCTTCACATTATTGAAAAAATTATCCAAAAAGTCATAAATCTATTTTTAATTTTACCATTTTTTTTTTTGCATAAATTTTATCAATTGAGTTTTAAACATTTTTCACATTTTGCCAATTAAGTCATCCGGTTAATTTTGATTGGAAATTGATGATTTGGACAATTTTAAATAATATTTTAATATTTTTTGAAATTTTTTATTTTTTATTCTTTTTTCTTATGACCCTCGTTTAGTTTGGGCGAGGGCCATGCCGTCCTCGCCTATGGCCGATGAGGGAGCGAAAGCCCTCGCCACAGGCGAGGGCATGCCAAATGGCAAGGATCGTAGCCCTTGTTTGGACTAGGCAGGTCAGTCGGCGAACTTACCCACCTTGGGTTAGAAAAAAAAAAGAGAGAAAATAAAATAACAATCTGGTCGTGCCATGTAGGACGGCCAACGTCCATGTTATTGAAGTTGGGCCAAAATTGGTAGGATAAACTTATTTGGCAAAATGTGAAAATATTTAGGACTCAATTTGTAAAATTGAAAAATTTATGATTGAATTGGTAAAAGTGCAATATGTTTAGAACTTTTTGGATCATTTTACCCACATGGGTCTGTTGCTACATTGGAATATTATGTTTTCCTTGTAAATTAGAATAAATACATACATAAAAGTAAACGAAAAATGAAAAAACAGGTATTGTTCAGACAACTTTGTTATGTCAACCTGAGACAGACCGACGACTTCCACTGTCTTTTGTCAACCTAAAAACACAGCGTGAGTCACGAGATGATAGGTGCATTTTTTGTCAGTATTTTGAACAGGTGCTGAAAGAGAGAGGGAATCTATCGTGACTCTCTTTCGTCTTCTAGAGTGACTAAGAACGAGCGATGACCATCGCAATGATGTGAGCAGTAGTGTCATCGACTGGCTCCCTTATCTACAGGAGATTATTTGCGAAGGGCCTTGAATCGCGAGGCTTTGGGCGTTGTAATCTGCTGACCTATACCGAGTGGGCACATTGGTTGGCTTTTATCAAGTCGAAAGGCGCCTTTTGGAACTAGCCAGAGGGTGAAAATGCAATATATGAAAAGATAATCTCTCATGAATATGGACAAAAAAAAATAATTCGGAAATTTAAAAATTTAAGTGTGGCCTAGCAAAGTAGCAAAGTAGCAAAGTGTCCAGACGTATCGATAATCATGAAAAGAATTTTTGAATCTACATATAAAACTTTCATGTCTACAATGTTTCGAATATAAACTCAAATTTCGAATGTTATAAAAAAAATTAATATATAGATGTTAGAAGTCAAGAGAGTCACATACTTTATTGAAAATGTATGCTTATTGTGCCTTAGTTTGGCAATAATCGGAATTATGTAGCCTGATGAGTTTGAAGTTTATAATTCAAAAGACATTGGTCAGCACTCAACATTCTCAAGATGCATTTTTGAAATAGATTGAGAAAATGCATTTTGACCATTCCATGCATATTCTTCGAAAAAAGTAAGCATTCATATGATTTTTTCGAGATCTCTCCAAGTTGTTCTTTAGAATTATATATTCAAATTTGTCGATTCAATTAATCCATATAGATATATGTATACTGTCCCGCTTTGGTGCATAAATGCAAGTTTCATCCATAATATGACGGGCATGGCCTCTAAACAGCAACGGAGCTAGAATTCTATTAAAGGGGGAGTGAAAATCTATATGTACTCTCCTTGAATCTTTGATTAATATTTTATTTTGTTACAAGTAGAAAAGAACATCACACAATAGATTGATACAAAGAAGAGGTAATAATTTTTTTTAATCTTTTATTGAGATTAAAATAATGAAGAATACCGTTGACAAAAATTATAAGTAGTTATTTCAAGTTTACTTCGTGAAGTTTCATCTTTATAAAGATTCCAAAACTTATAACTTGGGTATTTTGTTAGGTTGAAACCTGAATTTTATTAGAGATCATGAGTCTTTACTAGTGTAAATTGGAAATGATTATGTTAAGAAAGAATGTATCGTTTCTATCGTCAATCACAAAAGGTGAACAAGGAATTTAATGTTTCAGGCCAATAAATAATAAAAATAGTTAAAAACTTGCGGATATAAAAATGAATGGCCACGCCTTAACATGAAATTTAAGAAATAGGCCAGAAGATATTCCTAGCAAAAAAGAAATTTAATAATTAGTATTTTGAGTTTCACTTGTGGGGGCTCAAGAGAGGCCGGAGCCACTTGTTGTCCCTCTCTAACTCCATGGCTACCTTACAAGTTACTTTTTGGGGAAGAAACTATGATATAGATATAGATTCTGTCTGCCACATTGAAACTACACATTTAACTTCCAAATTAATCTCGCAAGTGTAAGTGCTAGTATGAACATCTAAAGGGGGGTGAGTAGGTGTGAAGATAATTTTTCGCAAGGAACAATAGAAATATTTTGCTTCTATAACTAAGTTTGAAGAACAACAAACTTTAAGCGAGTTCAGACTTTAGCAGTTAAATAGAATTACGAAGAAAATAAAGTAGTTCAAGGAAGAGAATAAGAACACACAATTTATAATGGTTCAACTTAGATCAAGTATACGTCCACTCTCCACGCCAACAGCCTATTGGCTAGATTTTACTATGAATCAAAAGAAATTTTACAGTCTTGTGATCTCAACTTCACAATGTCGGGATCTCTATCTGTAGTTACCATTTTGCCATTCGGCAGTGTACATCTAGGTTTAATGTCCCTAGTACCATCATCATACGGAGACAATATAAACATGTTAAAGAAACTCATATTTGACACCTGTAAGAGCAAGCCCTGAAGCCAATATGAAGTGTCAAACCTTTGAATAACAACATATTGAATGAACACAAATTTGACACCTATACAGACATGATATGTGTTGTTATTCCAAGGTGAATTTCTTAAAAAAATTGATTGAGGGAAATCACTGATGAACACTCGTTCAATTAAACCAAATTGAAATACATCTACCAATAATTTGATAAAAAAGGGTACATGTGGGTTAGCCGAAAGAGAATGTCTTATAAGTTTGATGTTTTCGGTATCATGTACCTCACCGTGATTCAGATGATATAATATTATTATCTTCTTTTTGTTCGTGTCGAGCGCGTTCCTTTGGATTTTTTCTTTTTTTGCAAAAACCAGTCATACCCGACGACATGCAGAATCTATCATCTTCCAAGATCCGTTGGCAAGTACTGAACGTGTACATTGATAATATTGGACATGGCATTGATGTCGGTAAGTCATGAGCCATGAACGAAACAATTATAAAGCAGCGCCTCTCCTCTTCCATCAATTCTGAGCATCCACGGTGTCTTTTGTCAACTCTATCAATGAATTTTAAAGGAGTATGTCCTATATACGTCTTCAACTCATCGGTATATATGGGAAAAGGCCTAATGGAAGGCTTTGGGGTGCTCTTTTTAAGAAACAGAAACTAAACAAGTTTTCAGGCATTGCTTAATGACGATGCCATCTTTGTTCATGGAGTGAAACTTCTCATATCAAATTAATTGTCTTATGTAGCATATATATTTTAGAGCCAGCTCATCGTCATAGCCAATATCCGTTCAATTGGAACTCCACATTTAGTTCGAAATGTTTGTAATATGGAACAAGAAGAGTTTCTGCTTCCTACATCTTACAAGTCCAGTATATTCTAATGGGGCTTGATGCACTTCCTTATGGCAATGGATGTAGAGAAAAAGCACCGCCTCTCTCTCTCTCTCTTTCTCTCTCGAGTTCTCCAGACCTCTCTCACTCTCCACTTCTCCAGACTTTTCTCTCTAGATAATTCTTCAGCTTCAGCCGCAATTGTTGACCCAACAACTTGCAATAAAATAATAGGAAGATGGTGTGGGAAGTCGGTGGATGTGCCGACTTTACACCCTATAAATAGGGGACTTGCCTCTTGTATGCGTAAGGGGGCGTTGTGTAGAGTGTAGGGGGTCTTTTGCAAAGAGTGTTGTGTGGTGTGAGTGGAGTGTGTACGTGAGCGTGTGAGTGGGTGGAGGAGGTGACATAAGTGTAGAGTGATAGAGAGTGACTGGGTGTGTTCAAGAATTGTGTTTGTGTGAGGGTTGAGTGAGTAGGAAAGCAAGTAGTTGTGAGAGAGTGATAGAATAAAGAGTTGTAATATTGTTCTATAATAAAAGTAATTATTTTACTTTTACATCTGCTTGCTTCTCAACAATGGATTCCAAATACTGGCGGAGAATACATTAAAGTAAACATGAGCATGAACCCCGCAGTCCATCGGAGCTCACTTGAGCCAACTAAACACAAATTGGCAGGCCTAGTCAATCAATTTCCTTCCTGAGCTTCGGCCACTTACATTGCCCCTTTGAGCATGCTCAAACTTGATTATTCATGAGTCAAATCTAATGCTTTTTTAAACCAAGATTGCATTTGGACAGGAATTTTCAGGCGAAAATATAAAA
>CM029475.1:12072430-12318075 GCA_017140325.1 Eucalyptus leucophloia subsp. euroa
ATGTTAAAACGTGCCACATATCTTCTAAATATATTTCTTTTGGAGACAGACATAAAACTCTTGCAATCCTATCTATCACAAAATTTCCATACTCAAAATTTTATTTGCTGCACCTAAATCTTTCATCTCTAATTCAGCATTTAACTGCCTCTTTAGCACATCAATATCGACATATTTTTAGCTACTATCAATATATCATCAACATCTAAGAGTAGATAAATAAAAAAACCATCCTCCAATCTCTCATGGTAAACGCATCTATCCATCGACTTTTGAATAGTCTTCACTAGTCATGAAAGCATCGAAACGTTTATACTACTGCCTAGGAGACTGTTTTAGCCCATACAAAGATTTCTTTAACAAGCAAACATGATCTTCCTTACCCGGAATAGCAAATCCCTCTGGTTGCCTCATGTAAATTTGCTTCTCCAACTCACCGTGAAGAAACGTAGCTTTCACATCTAGCCGCTCTAACTCGAGATCCTCGCGAAGCAACTAATGTAGTAAAACACGAATATATTCATGTCTTCCCACATGAGATAACACTTCATTGTAGTCAATGCCCCTCACGCTCGTGTATATCCCTTTAGCCAAAAGTCTCGCTCTATACCTCGCCGCTTGACACTCGAAAAATGCCCTCTTTCCGTTTGAAAACCCATTTACTTCCGACAATTCTTGACTCTTAGGTACTATGACCAACTCTCATGTCTAATTTCGATGGAGTGATTCCATCTCTTCACTCATTGCCCTTAGCCACGCGATGACCTTTGAACTAGCATTATCTCGCAGTAAAATGAAGGTTCATCTCGTTCCACCTCATCACCTACGTCAATGCATAAGTAATATCTATATAACCATAACGTACCGGTGGTTTAATTTGCTTTCTTTGTCTATCTGCGGCTATGATCTGCTGTGGCTTTGCTAGTTGTTCACTATCACCGACTTCAGAAATTGCGGCTTCATCTGCAGTCTCAACTTTAGTTACCTTCGAGGTCTCCTGGAGTTCCACTGAAGCTCCACCTCACTTATGACACCATGATCATCTTCTTGCTGGTTGTGTATTGTTGAAGCATTGTAGTCTCGTCAAGATCACATTTTCGCTAATTAGAAAACCGAGTGATTTGGGATCAGTGCACCACAGCCAGTAGCCTTTCACCCCATGTGCAATTCGCCCTCGGCTTAAGCTTACCATCACTCACATGAGCATACGCAGGACATCCGAATATTCGTAATCTGGAATAATCAACATGTTTCCCCGACCATACTTCTTCAGGTTTCTTCCACTCGATAGCAAATGATGAAGATCAATTAACCAAGTAACATGACATGCTCCACGTTTCAGCCCAAAATTCATACCTAGTCCTACCATGTGAAAGCATGCATCGAGCTCGCTCAAGCAAAGTTGTATTTTTCGTTCGTCACGCCATTTTGTTGTGGTGTCCCAGAAGTATTGTGCGGTGTCTTACAATACATTCATTCTCAGAATTCGATAAAATCTTTACCGCAGAACTCCATGCCATTATCTAGTTTGTAGGCACTTGATTTGTTTATTTGACTGCTTCTCAATCAATGCCTTAAATTTCTTAAACCGATCAAACACATCATATTTGTGCTTTAGAAAATAAACCCATACCTTCCGCGAATAATCGTCGATAAAAGTTAGTGTCTATCGAGCACCTCCTTCCCGAAGGAACCAAGACGGGCCCTAGACGTCCGAATGAATATATTCAACCGGTCGTTTGGTCGAATGAATAGTAGTAGTAAACGTAACTCTGCCGCTTCCCATAGATGCAATACTCACATAAGTCCAGCTTTCCCCGTTTTCTAACCCTTCAACAACCCCCTTTCACTCCCGTATCGTCATACCCGCCTCACTTATGTGCCATAAACGCATATGCCATAATTGAGTCAAGTTAGAGTCCGACTCACTTGATGAAACCGCTAAAGAGTTCCGATCACGGTCTCTCGCAGATGATAAAGAGTATTCACTTTCTTCCTTCATCACCGTCATGGCACCTTGAGAGATCTTCAATATTCCACCTTCAGCGGTATACCTACACCCGATGTCATCGAGTGTTCCGCAGAAAATAAGGTTATTCTTGAGCTCCGGTACATACCTCACATCTATCAATGTGCGCATCATTCCATTGTACATCCGAATCCGAATTGTGTCTATCCCCATAGCTTTATAAACTATATTATTCCCCAAAAAAACCCTACCACCATCTCGGCTTTGGTAAGTAATAAACCAGTTCTCATGAGGCGTTATATGATAAGAACACCCCGAATCTAGCATCCATTTGTCTCCGATGAAGTAGCAAGTCACACATAAGACAGCTTCGCATCACTAGTGTCCCCGCACGTTGCCACGCTACTTGTAGCATTTTGCTTATCAATTTTATTTCTTCGCTTTTGACAATCTCTCCTAATATGCCCCTTCTCGTGACATTCAAAGTACTTCACGCGTCCCTTGGACTTTCTATGACGTGATTTTGATCTTATTTCTACCTCTCCGTTGCTACTAGGTTCTCGATGTTGCTTGCACTTAAATCATTAGTGCTTGCGCGTTGCTCCTTTCGTCGATCATCGTCATCTCGCAACTTTCTTTGCCATTCCTTAGGAGAATAAGGCTATGACTTGACCTCTTCTTAAGATAATTGTAATACACCCCTCCAACAAGTGAATCAATAAAGTGCTCCCATGACTCTAGTAAAGAGGTTAACAACATCATGCCATGTTCTTCATCATCAAGTATCTTACCGATGTTTTTCGATCCAACATGAGTTTAGTAAATTTATCTAGGTGGGTTCGATAGATGTACCTTCGCATATCTAAATCGAAACATTTTCTTCAACATGTATAAGCGATTGTTCAAACCTTTCTTCACATAGAGTGCTTGAAGTTTCCCCATATCGCTACGGCATCCTTTTCCTCAGCAATCTCTATTAAGATTTCATTCATCAAATTTAACAGATTATGCTCTTTGGTTTTTCAATCGGCTCTACCCTCTCAAAGGCTTTCATTATAATCGGCAACTCATTTTCACCACCCGGTGCTTTGATCAAACCTTGTGTTGTCAATAAAACTCGCATCTTTATCCTCCATAACAAAAAGTTGTTATTCCCATCAAACTTCTCAATTTCGATTTCCTCTCGCATAATTGTAATAACATAATTTCCGCATAATAATTAGACAAGCAAAAGTCTCAAATCACAATCAAGAAATCCAACCCCAAGCTCGATACCAATTTATTGGGATATAATACGCGGAAATGACGATCTTGCAATTTACGTCACGCGAAATCACCAGAGAAATAAACGAAAAATAAGGACATTAGAAATTTACGTGGTTTGGTTTGAGATCTGACTCACGTTCACGGAGAGCTAGCAGAATAATCCACTAAAATCGAAAAATCGTAGTTTATAATTTTACAATCGTCAAGTGTTTTCGAAACCCAAAGTTTCGCTTATAAATAAACAACTCATTCGGTATAAACTCACTATGATAAAAAATTACCATGCGACAAAACTTTCTATGTACGGCTTCGCAAGGCTTCAAGATCTTGCGGCTCTTTTTCAAGCGACGTGGATGTGTGCAGCTTCTCACGTACAAGCCCGTAATTTTCGGAAGAAGGCGTGACGTGTGCAGCCACGTACAAGCCCACAATTTTCGGAAGAAGGAGAGGAACCTGCAAAATTCTTTCTTTATGCGTGAGAGTGCGCAAAGTCAAAAGTTTGACCTTTAGCCCCATCTTCCCTTTACGGTTTCACACACGCAAATCTTCAGCTTCACAGTCAGATTTTCAAAGGAATTTGAAACTGCAGGGACTCCTTTATTTTATTTTATTCTTTGTCTTGCTTTGCACACGTCCGAAACAGAGAAATCCAAGAAGGAAATTGTTTTCCTTCTTCATTTGATTTATAATCCGTTTGGAAAAACTTTATCGACAAATTTTGATTTAACAACAGAATTTAAACTTGAGTCATTAATTTAACAGATCAGCGGTGACGAGCGGGCTGCTGCTGGTGCTCGCGGGATGCAGTGGCAGCGAGTGCAGTGGCGTTGCAGGTTAGCAGCAGCTTCTGGCGTTACTGAGCGGTGCGGGCGTGACGGCCGGCACAGGTGTGCTTGCGACGGAGGCCGGCGGTGGCGTCGGTAGCTACGGAGGTGAGCGGCGCGGCGGAGAGGCAGGCGCGGTCGTCGGGCGTTGAGCGCGGTCGCTGGATGCCGGGCGCGACGGTGCTCGCGAGGACGTGCAACGGCGGATGCTCTGCACCGACGAGGGAAGCGCGAACGGGGACCTGTGCTCCTTCTTCTCCTGTTTCTGTTTTTTCTTTTTCCCTTTTTTCCTTTTCTCTCTCTCCCGTTACTCTCACGTCTTCTCTCTCTGTCACTCTTTGCTGACTTCTTTTTTCTGCTGCTGCTTTTTCTTTCTTTGCAGCTTGTCAGAGATGAAGAGACAAGACTACTCTTGGAGAGGGGAGGGGGGTTTCCTCCTCTTTTTTTTTTTTTTTTCACGAAATTCTTCTCTTTCACTCTGTCTCTCAAGAATTCTCTTACGCTTTTGCTCTTTTCACGAATTTTTTTGCGAATTCCTCCCCCTTTGTCCGTACGCGCACAATACCTTTAATAGGGGAAACATTTAGATCTTTGTAGCATATATTTTTACTAATTTTGTTTGTGCATGATCCCTTGAATATATCATTAAAATATATGCACTCGCGTAGTATTCTTTTTATAAATTTTTAAATATTCCATTCGAAAATTTCCTTTTTACCCAAGAATATGCTCCTCCGCTGTATATTATTTGAATATGTGAAAAAGCTCACGTCATATCAACGTTCACCGTCTCTAATGCAAAAAAGGAATAACATGGAATAAAATAAATGTTTCTAAATTATATGTTATGCAATTTATTTTTATTTTTTTGGGGGTAAAACTTAACCTATTTTTTATGCAAAAATTTAGGGTCAACACTATTGTAACTTGACAGTAATTGAGTATCGGGACACAAGGTTAGTACTCATAAAAAGTTAGGAGGATGAGTGTTAGAAAAAACACTACTGATGAAGTTCAAGGTTTTAGCAAGACAATGCTAAGACAACAAATTTAGGAACTTCACCTATATAAACATAAGAAGTAGCGCCACTTTCTAACATAAGTCGTGAACTTTTGTAGATGTTCATGAATGTAGGAGGAGCACAAAGCCATGAAAGTGCTTAGGTGTATGAAATTCTCACCGAATGTGTATAAATTCATATGTGTGATGATTTAATTAACAAGCGAAATCATGTTTCACTAATTTTGTTAATAGAATTATTTACACTAATTCAAGATTCATATTTTAATAGATACCTTCTTGTATGTATGAATTCATGTAAATTAGTGTAGATAAAAACTAAGTGTGGGATTATTGGAAATAATTTATTATCATAGAAGAGACGTCTCTTGGTTAAGAGAATACGTGAGTCTTGGTTATGAAAAAAAGAAGAGTGACTCTTCATTCTAAGAGGAGGTTATCGGTAGTTATGAAATGAAGTTATTCTTTACATGAAGAGTGGTGAGGGTTGAGAATAAGGTATATATTTCTAACAGATGTATTGATGAATAAAGATCAATTCACATATTATTTATAATAACCACAACTGTTCATAAATGCTTTTGAAAACTTTATCTTCTTCTTTTCATACATGCAATTTTAACATATTCCAAATGAAATTCTAAGAGATAAATTAAGTAATTGTTAAATTGTTTCTCTGCAACTTTTGTGTATATTCTAGAGACATGGTTGTTCTAAACTCAACAACAACAATAGTAAGGGCAAACAATACCTTAAAGATAGTGATCGTCATCATGCATCAAAATATCAAGAATCTATTATTACTTCTCTATCTTCATTAACAATTAAATTTCCTCAACACCGATTTCATTCTCTTGTGCACAAGAAACTAGCTATCTATCTCCTTGTTAGGCGAAGTTTGACATCCACAAGTCTAGGCACCTCCGAGAGTCGACTTCCGAGAAATTTTCAAGAAGCCATGCCCAGCAGGATTATGTTGTTAGCCTTATCATTATATTTTTGAAAAGATAAAACATATTTTTTCTCGGCACGTGTGGAAGCACTTGCTGATCCAAAAAAGTGGAAAAAGAATAAAAAAAGAGAAAGGAAAGGATAAGGTCGAAGTTAAAAATATTATCATTCAACTTTGTTCATTTGCACACGCCTTCTCCTCCCTCCCTCTCTCCCTGTCTCTCTCGGTGAATCGCCATGCTCTTCCTCACTCATCTGTTAGCAGTTCTAGGTTTTCTGTTGCTCTTACTAATCCTATGGAGGGCAAGAAGATCTTCTCCAGAAAAACCCAAAGGCACCATCTTACCCCGGAGCTGCCGGGCGCATGGCCGATCATAGGCCACCTCCACTTGCTACGCGGTGAGACCCCATTGGCCAGACCCTGGCTGCCATGGCCGACAAGCAAGGGCCGATGTTCCGGATCTGGCTCGGAGTCCATCCGACGACCGTCATAAGCAGCCGCGAGGCGGTTCGGGAGTGCTTCACCACCCACGACAAGGAGCTAGCTTCTCGTCCCAAATCCATGGCGGGAGTCCACTTGGGCTACGGGCACACCGCTTTCGTCTTCGCGGAATACGGAGACCTTTGGCGCGAGATGAGGAAGATCACCGTGCTCGAGCTCCTATGCACTCGAAGGTAGACTGTAGGATTATAGTCTGAATTTAGATTGGTTCCATTCAGTTTAGAAGATAAAAGTAGTCGTGTTCGGCTTAGGCCTTAATCAAGCAAAACTTCACTGAATTATACACGGGTTGAACCAAATGGAACTCAATCCTTCTATGGGCCCGTTTAGTTCAACTTTGGGAAAATAATTTTGGGAAAATGTAAATATTTTTTAAGTAAAAGGGTTTTCCTAAAGGTTACATTGTTTAGTAAATTGTAATATCAAATAGTATCTAAAAATAACTTTTTGGCAAAACTCGTATTTATAATTGACTTTGTTTTGTTTTTTTTTTTCTTTTTTAAGTCTAGAAATCACCGGCGCTAGCCGGCCAACCGACGGCTAGATTTGGCCACCGAATCGCTAGATCCGCGGCTTGAGGCCCGCGAAGGCCAAATTTGGTCGTCCTAAGGACTAGATTTGGCCTCCTAAACCGCCGCATTTGGCCGTCGGTGAGCCGTGTGACGCCGGTTGGGTTCATCGTGACGAGGTGGTGTCGCCGGCGTTCGCGAGCCAGCGACGCCATGTGAGGTCCCACTTGGGTTGTGGGTTGTGCCACCCTGTGGTGGTCACCGGGACACATGACCCCTAGGCGGCGGTGCGCCGCAGAGAAGCCCGACTCTTAGGCGGAAAGAGAAAGACGAAGGGGGAAGAAGATGAACAAAGGGCGTAACTTACATTTTTCAAAATGCCCAATGCTCAAAGCAAGTCTTGAGATCCATTGGGCTTTTAGGGCGCGCATGACAATCATTCCCCGTTTCTCGTAAATGCTTTTGGAAACGTAAATAGATTTTTCTATTTCTATTTCTAGAGAGTTTCTAAGCAAAAATAACCGTTTGATAACATTACATAAAATTTCTACTCTAAAAATAGAAATTGTTCGATAACGACACAAAATTTCCTCATTTCTGACATGGCGGCGACAAACCGATCACCTTTAATATAAAAAATAAAAATAAAAATGATTTAGTAACAAAAAATGAAGAATAAAATAAAATAAATCATAAACAAATAAAATAAAAATATCCTTTTATTTTAAAATTAAAATATCCTAAAAATAAATTTATTTTATTTATTATATTATATTATATTTTATTTTATGAAAAAATTTATTTTAAAATGAATAAAAATAAAAAATAAAAATAAATTTATTTGGCAAAACGCTCAAGGCAAATAAAAATAAATTATTTTTATTGATCATAAATAAATTATTTTTATTTATCATAAATAGATTATTTTTATTTATCATAAACAAATTATTTTTGATAAATCTAATAAATTTATTTTTAATAAACTAAAAATAAAATGATAAATAAAAATAATTTATTTATTTTTAATAAATTTTTAATAAATTTATTTTTATTTTTAAAATGAATAAATGAATATACTTATTTTTATTTATTTTTATTTTTAATAAAATGAGAGGGAGAGCTAATGAGGAGTGATGAGACGTAGAGGAGATGAGGGAGGACTCACCGAAATTAGGATTTAGTTGGAGAAATTATTTCTGATTTCTCTTCCAGAAATTAGAAGTAGAAATTTTCTATTTCTGATTTCTTTTCACTTTTCTCGAATAAATCTATTCCGTAAAATAAAAAAATGAAGAGGCTTATCAAACGCGGTTTCTATTCCGCAAACAAATCTGTATCGTAAAAAAATTATTTCCCGGAACAGAAATTTTGGTTATCATGCACACCCTTAGTATTGGGAATGCTTTTGATTTGGCCAATGAGTTTTCAAAATTGTTTGCCAAACACAATATTTTCCCCTAGCCCCTTCAAAAGTTGAACCAAATGAGGCTTTCCTAGGCATTAAGCAAGGTTGCAACAGGGATTCTCCAATTGGAGTTCCATTAAATACTTTGTTACGAATACTATCTCTTCGTAATGGATCAAGAAACCAAACTCAAATTGAAACCATAACCTTTTCTTTTCGACTTTGATTTGCATATCAAGCTCGACTTTCTGATATTCTACCCATCGAATCCACCGCACTGTTCACTCATAATCTTGTGATGAAGGCTCTCTCTGTTTCTCTTGCAGGCTTGACAATCTAAAGCACGTTCAAGAATCAGAAATCGACTCCTTTCGTCAAGGACCTGCGCACTTTGCATGACCAACACCGACGACGCCCAAAATGGGTCCTCCAAGGGGGTGGTCATAAGCGAATCGCTCGAGCTCCTGACCTTGAACATCATGACCAGAATGATCGCGAGCAAGAGATACTTCGGACAATTGTCAGCGTCGACTGGGTCCTCCACCGATTACGACGAGGCAAGTCACCTGAGGGAAATGATCAAGGACTTCATGTACCTTTTTGGGCTCCCTGTAGTTTCAGACTTCTTGCCCTTCCCGGAATGGACCGACTGCACGGGAACCGTGAAGACCATGAAGAGGGTGGCGAGAGAACTCGATGAGATCGTTGGGAAATGGGTTGAAGAGCACAAGCTGAAGAGATGTGATCACAGAGGAGAAGCGATCGATGTGAGGGAGGATTTCATAGACGTGATGCTGTCCATGATCGGGGAGGATAGTTTCGCCGTTTGGTCACCCTCCTGAGAGGCTCATCAAGGCAACGGTAGTGGTATGACTCTGTTGATAAAGCAATTGGGTTTTCCATTTTATTCCCTTCCCTTCATATTTTCTTGATAATCCTTGATTGGAGGAAAGGAAGGAATCAATAGTCCAAAGCTTCCACTGAACCCATTAATGGCCTTTCTCGACGGAAGGGTGTCGAAAAATATCTTGTGGTCAATTTGCACTTTTCCTAGCAAGAAATTGCGCCATAATATTTGAGATCTATATGACTGAAATTTTAATTTATGTCCATTGTGATGTCGATATCTCAATTTTTTTTTTGTCATCACCGTACTTCTATGATATCAACAGTCCAAACTTTTCTTGTATCGTCAATCTCTCGAACTCATATGAATGTAATCCCAAACTTTGGACTTTCAAGTTTAAGGGTATTGATGTCATAGTGGGCAAAGTTTATTCTTTTTTTCTTTTTAGGTGATAGACAGAAAGAATTTTTGTAAGATAGTATGTTTGGGGTATTGGCATCACAATAAGAAATGTTTTATGATTTTTTTTTTATGGTAAATAGAGGATGTGTTTTGTTATACAGGTACAATTTTAGGTGGTTTTAGTGACTTACAAAAAGAGTTTGAGATATTGATGTCATGACCATTAGGCCTTTGGCAGTATATTTTCTGAAATTGTCTAGGTTTTGACAATTTTTCCAAATTGATCCAGAAAAGGGTAAAAGGGTCCACTTAGTTTTTTTTTTTGGGTTTATAGTTTTCATAGAATGATGTAAGAACTCACCTTCATATTCAAAACCTGCGTAGCTTTATCTTCTTCTAGAATTGATGTGTGGTCTAAATTATATGTACTGATTCATGTTTTTGGTCCTTTGCGATTTTTCATCTGGCCAATTTACATGCCGAAGAACAATATAGTGGCCGGATCAGACACAACATATCTAACCTTGACATGGGTCTTGTCTCGTACTCCACCACAAACACGTCTTGAAGAGAGCTCAAGAAGAGATGGACCTCATGGTGGGCAAGGACAAATGGATGCAGGACTCCGGACATTGAGAAATTGCCTTATCTCCAAGCCATCGTCAAGGAAACCCTACGCCTATATCCAACAAAAATCTCCATTTTCGTGTGATTTATAATGTTTGATACGACTTGATATTAACACGTCATAATCACCGCGCAATTGGGAAGCATTGAGCACCTGCGTATCCAATGTGAAGCGACATGATCCGTGTCTTGGAGATGTAATGGGATTATATATGTGAAAATTTGAATGACCATTCCTTGGCATCAGCTCCCCTTGCAGCCCCACATGGTTTAGAGCGGACTGCACCGTGAGCGGCTATTGCATCCCCAAAGGTACTCGGATAATTGTCAATGTGTGAAATTGCACAAAAGACCCTCAAGTTTGGTCCGACCCGGAAAATTCTTGCCCGAAAGGTTCTTGACAAATCATTCGTGTACGAAGATCTACCCATCAACCCTACGCATATGGAACTCCTAAGAAAATGTTAGGGACAAAGAATGGCTTGAAAGTAGTTTTATCAAGCAAGGCTTGCAATGAATCAATTCGCCAAAAGAATTGACCAACAAAAACCATGTTAAATTCAGTTATTTCATTTATTTTTTTTTGGGTCCCCTTGAAGGTATGGATGCTTTGGGTCGATTTCGAGTTCATTCCATTCGGGTCGGGTAGAAGATCATGCCCGGAGCCGTGCTGGCACCGCGAGTGACCCACTTGACACTAGCTCGTCTTCAAGGATTTGACTTGGCCACACCATCGAACAAAACCGGTGGACATGACCAAGGCTTAGGGGTCACCCGCCCAAGGCCTTCCCCTTCGAGTCATCCTCACCCCGAGGTTGCCTCCCACGCTGTATGAGCAATTGATGGAAAATTAGAAACTATTTTCGTTGGGAAAAGAAAAAAAATCCATGTGTGTGAATAATCTTGCTTAGCAAAATAATTATGTGTGTAAATAATATGGATTAGACGAGTGTTAAACCATGATCATCTTAATGTAGATGCACCGATACTATCCTCTAATATATGAAAAACTTTCGTTTCATCTCCTTTTTCCCCCTTTTGTTAGGTAAAGTTTGGCACCTTTTAAGTCTAGGCACTTCCGGGGGTTGAAATTTGAGAAATTTTCTGAGAGATGATGCATGGTACAATTATGTTGCCATCCTTTTGTTAGGATGTCCCATGCTTGATTCAATGGTTGACATGGATCGATTAGGAAGTCAAAGGATGATAAAGTTTCCTACTTAGAAAAATAATTATCATCTCTTGAAGCCTTCAATTGTAAGTTTTAATTCCATAGAAGCGAGAAAAGGGGTAATCTTCTTTTGGAGCCCAAAGTAAAGGACCTAGCAAAATCACATAGGTAGGGGGATCCTAAATCCAATCGCATTGGGCAATTTTAGTAATTGCATTCCTATAGTTGAAAATTTGGGAACGGTATCACAAAAGGGAGGGAGAGAGAGAGAGAGAGAGTCTACATTAGATCTGTTTGGTCTTCAATGATAGATTTGTTACCATCTACTTTCAAAGAGGAGAATTTTCAATGATGGATTTGTTACCATCTACTTTCAAAGAGAGAATGGATCTCTTTTATAGATTGAACATTAGTTTCAAAGAAAACCCAATTTAGTTACCTTCTCCAATTTATTGTCTTGCCTTGCAATAACAAGCACACGAAAAAACTAATCAACTTTTCTTTTTAAATTGTTTGGAATTTCTTTGTATTCAAAACATGATTGACAAAGATACGTCAATAATAATTAGATTCATGATTGAATGGAAGGTATTACGAAGAAGTTTGGCATCGACACCGTATGTCACGAACACGCCGCATATGAATCTGTCACCAAACTGCGACCAAATTTGGTGGCAAAAAGAGGAAAAGGATCGCCTCGATTTAGTCAACTCCCCTTTTAGTTAAGCAATTCTCCATAATCCGGATCTTTAATTACCATCTTATTCGGAAAGAATATCAGTAACTCATAATTGAGATTCCACACGTGGCAGGACCTCACTGGCGTATGAGAAAGTGGGGAAATTCGTTTAGATGCAATTGCCTAATAAATAACAAAAATATAACAGTAACACCCTGCATGCACTCTATTTGTCTATACATAACGCCCCGCCCTCTCCCTCTCTCTTCTCCTTCTCCTTCTCCTTCTCCTTCTCCTTCTTCTTCCTCCTCTGTCCAGACACACATCATAACGCCACTCACTCTCTCTCTCTCTCTCTCTCTCTCTCTCTCTTCTGTGAAAAGGGAAGATGGAGAAGAAGAATAATCTGCCTGTGGTGGTCTGGTGGCTGAGTAGGCAACACAAGAAGGTGAAGGTCACGGTGGTGGCGAGCCTCATGGTGGCTTGCCTGGTGGCCCTGAAGCTGACGGTGAAGAACCACGGCCACTTCTTCATCGCCTCGAGCTCAGCCATGCGGTCGGGCTGCTCTTGCTCGGGTACAAGCTCATCCGCCAGAGGACTTGCTCCGGTACAACTCCTCTCCTTTTCTCCCTCCTTTTTCTTTTTCTTTTTTTTTTGAATGTTTTTTATTTACATGCTCTGTTTTATAGCCATTGAGTTGCTTTCCCTTGCTTTTATTTCTTGACTTTTGGCCGAGTGAACTGGGCAGATGTCGATTCAATTTGCATTGATCGTTTTGGACCATGCACCTGAGATTTCGGCTTGTGTCTATGGTGTAATAGGTTTTCTAGTGGGGGCTATGGAGATATCGGCAATTGGAAATTATTGTGTAGACCGGATTGGATGCATTATGTGCCCTTCGAAGCTATCGGAAATCGAAATCTGAAATTGGGTCGATTTAGGATGTGTGCGCTCGGTCCATGCAATAAATTCTATTTCGAAAGTATTTTCCAATGACTCAATGCGAGCTTGAGGCCTCCTTGATGGGTAAGCCAGCAATCTAGAACAAGCAGATTAAGCCTTGTGGGATATCTGATCCATTGTTCCTAGCTAATGATTCGAATTTGCTTGAAGGATCCACTTTCATGATCATAACCATGAGGATGGTCCTTCTAGAAAGGTCAATTGCAATGAAACGATAATAAACAAATCTTATTGGGGCTGATCATTCAATGACTTCTAGTGTTTTGTAATGTCTCCGGGGACATTGCATAATCGACAGTAAAGTGTGCCCTTTGCTCTTCGAAAAGAGTTCGTGGGATGCAATTTGCTCGATGCTGTCGATGTTATAGGTTAAGTTCAGTATAGGGGAAATGTTCCTCGTATGTCGGTAATTAGCACAGATCGAAGTTTAGTAATTGGAAGCTGCAGTTTGTCTCTCCAGGATGAATTTAGTTTATGCTTTAAACACTAGCATATTTACTGAGATTGTGGGGTACCGCGGTTAGGTATAGGTAATGGAAATAGGTAGGACCGTCATCGTCAAAATGGTGGTATATACTTGTTCGGAATATGGGGACGGGATATGCCGCCCATCATGAAAGTGGCCATGGCATGGTGATCAGTAATCTAACCCAAACATTACATGTATTTCATAATTCTATTCCCATGGATTCTTTTTCAGGTCTGTCTCTAAAGACTGAAGAGCTCACGGCTATCTTCCTCGTGGCAAGGTTTCTCTCCAGTACCATCTCCGAACAGAACATCCATACCGTGTTGATTTCGTTACTCTCCTGTCAACCGCATGGGTCATCTACATGATGCGAGTCAAGTTGAGAGCAACGTATGCAAAGGATCTATACAATTTTCCTATATATTATGTGGTAAGTACATAGAATACATTGCGAAATATATCTGATGTTACTACTTTGAATCTCTGCTAGTGCTAACATATTGTGCTTCAACATTCTGAATGTCAGGTGGTGCCCTGCATCATCCTCGCTGTCCTGGTTCATCCTTACGTTCCCACCTCTCGCCACATTGAGATGCCAAATTCATTTGCAGAAATAAAAACGTTACCAAATGCATTTCTTTTTTATTTATTTTTATTTTTTTTATTTTGAGGAATCAAGAATAGAATCATATATTATTTAGCGCTCTCTCCATTATTACCGTGAAGTCTGCATATCGGAATTCTGTTCTTTATGGGCTTATGGGCTGCTTCTTGGCAAGTTTTCCGAATGAGCCAGATAATGGTGAAAGGCTTCACCTCCACTCGGTTCTTTTGGGTTTGTAGTTTTCATGGAATCATCCAAAAGAAAATTAGAATTGGGCCGGATCTAGCTCACCTTCATATTCAGAACCTTCGATAGCTTTTTTTCTACATTCTTTAAATGACGTATGGTCAAAATTATATCTTGTAAGTCAAGCTGCAACCCCGGTGGGTACTGACACATATTCTTGGTCCTCTGTAATTTTTCATCTGGCGGATTTACATGCTGAAGAACATTATAGTGGCCGCATCGGACACAACGTCTCTGGCCTTGACGTGGGTTTTGTCTCTTTTGCTCAACAAGAAGCATGTCTTGAAGAGAGCTCAAGAAGAGGTGGACCTCAAAGTGAGCAAGGGTGAGTGGGCACAAGACTCCAACATCGAGAGCTTGCCTTACCTCTAAGCCATCGTCAAGGAAAGCTTACGCTTTTATCCACTAGGTACTAATATTAACACATCATTGTGACCGCGCAATATTCGAAACCCAAAGTATGATATCTAGATGTAATGCTATATGATGTGTGTTTTAGAAATGTACCAAATTGAATTAGAAACGATGAGCGGTATGAGGTGTGTTTTTGAATCGCCATTTCATGCACCAGCTCCCATGTTGGTTCCACATGAAGCGAGAGAGGACTACACCATAAGCAGCTATCTCATTCGAAAGGTACTTGGATAATCATCAACGCTTGAAGCTGCACAGAGACCCTCGAAGTCTGGTCCGATCCAGAGAAATTCTCACCCAAAGGTTCTTGACAAGCCATTCAGGTACGAAGACCTGCCCATCAAACCTCCACACGAGGAACACAAAAGAACAATGTCAGGGACGGAATGATTTAAAAGTGGTTCATAAAGCAAAGGTCGCAATGAATTCCAATTCAGTTTAAAAAAAAAAAAAAAAAAAATGTGACCAACAAAACATATCAATTTGATTTGTTTGGTTTTTTTCCCGAAGGTGTGGATGCTTTGGGTCAGCATTTTGAATTCGGTCCATTCGGGTCGGTAGAAGATCATGCCCTGGAGCGTCGTTTGCATTGCGAGTGATCCACTTGACGTTGACTCGTCTTCTTCAAGGATTCGACTTGGCAACATTGTCGGACAAACCGGTGGACATGACCGAAGGCTTAGGAGTCAACTTGCCCAAGGCCACTCCTCTTGAAGTTGTTCTCACCCCAAGATTGCCTTCCAAGCTATATGAGCAATTGATGCAAAATTAGAAACTATATTCGGTCAGGAAGAGAAAAATGGTACTACGCATATGAGTAATTTCTATTCATAACATAATTACTTGTGAAGATAATAGTATGGATTAGACCATACATGGCACGCTTATGTTGCTATCCTTATCATTAAAATCATGGCTGATATAAACCAATTAAAATCAAGGGACGATAAAAGTTTCCTACTTGAAAAAACAATCAATATTTCTCCAGATTGTCCAATAAAAACTCAGGCTGATTGTTTAAGAGACGTGACATGAATATAAAGAGTATATCGAATTGCTTGTCAACTGACGTGGGACAATTTCTCAACAACACTTACGTGCAAGCCATGTTAAAAGCGACACAATGAGTTTGACTTATAGGAGTGGATGCATAGACGTGAAAGAGATAACTTTGAATCTGAGAGGAATTTTTGATATCGTGGAGCACTTTCACTTCATTCAAGAGAGATATAACCAAACTATTTGTAAAAAACTACTTGGTGTCTTATGTAGTAGAGCACTCTAAGAATTTGCTTGTTTTGGAAGATAACTTCTTAAAAAACATTTTTAGGATTTTCTAACGCTTGTTTTCACGAAAAAATAAATTAGCCAGGGAACACATTTTTTTGTTAATAGAAAAAAACACATTTAAAAGTGAGGAAAATATTTTCCATATCTTCTTTCACCTCACCAACTTTCATGAAACATATGTTCCTTTATTTTTATGTTTTCTTTTTCTTTCGTTTTCTTTACTTTCATGAAACATATGTTCCTTTGGTTGTTGGCCACAGCCCAAGGCGAGGCAAGGGAGGCTCAAGCCTCGTCGATGTTTGGTGACCTCAGGCGAGGCCCAAGTTTGCCCAACCTGCCTCAGACGAGTTGCGAACTTGCCGCCTTGGCAGAGCTTGGGCAGGCTTTTTGATTGGTCCAGCCTTGAGCTCATTGACTCATGTTTTGGCCAATCGCTAGGTTGGGTGCACATCACCGAGACAAGCAGCGGTGGAGGAACGAGGAGGGAGAAGGTGGAAGGAAAAGAAAAAAGGAGAAAAGAAAAAGAAAGAAAAAATATAAAATAAAAAACATTCGATTTTTTAAAATAAAAATAATTAAAAATTTATTTTTTAATATTTAAAAATAAAAGTAAAAATCAATTTTTTTGGTATTTTTCCTAGAAAATCAAATCAAATACTGAATGGTGGAAAATTTTTTCTAGTTTATTTTCACATTCTTAGCCAAATATTGAAAAATATTGTCATTTTCAAAAATGGCTTCTTAGATAAAATTTTTCAAAGACATGATATTTTTTCGTTGAAACAAATGGAGCCTAAGAGAACTTCGCAAATGTTTGGCTGCATTAAAGAGGGGCATCATTTCTAACGGTAGACATCAAACTGGAGGGGAAGTGCCGATCTGCAAGTAGAAGTGCTTTGTGATAACTTATCCGTGGCTCAGCTCTTATTAGGCAAAGCCCAAAGTCCTTCGATCCTCGGAAACTTAATAGATGAATGCATAGGTCTTTCGGCTCAGCTTAAAGGAGTGGTAGTTGTCCATTGTCCACCAGAAACAAATCATCGTGAGAATTGAATTGCAAAAACCCATGGAATAGAATCCTCCTCCTAATTAGCTTTCTAAGCCCCTAATTCCTTTGGGATATGTTATGCTTCGACGCTAACTATAGCTGTTCTCCTAATTCTGCTTATTAAAAGAAAATTGGTTTGTTTTGATAAAAGAGAGAGAGGTATATTAACCAATTTTCTAGCATTCCATATCACAAAACTAAAGTTAGAAAAGAAACGTGAAACTTTCAATTATGTCAAATGTTCGCCTTCCTTCAATAGAAAGCAATTACCAAACTATGTTTGAGGGTCTTATATCACCAATGACCGAACTTCAATCGTATTTATACGAACAAGACCTCTCATGGCAATTATAAAACTCACCTAAGATTTTGTGATTTCAAAACCAACTCGCGCATAAAGTAATCTCAAAGTGCCGTCGATCTCGATTGACCCAAAGCCAGGGACTTTTATCAAGTCCAAATAGCTCTAAGACCACATCACTTTCGCAATTCGATAACTTACGCAAGCGACAAATCGGGTAGTGATCCATAATTACGAGTCCATGCTCGACCATACCGCCCCAGCAGACTTTTCCATTGCAAGACCAAGAACCTCGACCATGAATTTGATGTGAAACGGGAAAATTATCTAAAAAGTCCTTAATCTATTGCATTTTTTGTTAATTTAATAATAAACTTTTCAATTTTGCCAATTAAGCTTTGAACCTTTCACTTTTTGTTAATTAAGTTTATTTGACCAATTTGGCCGGAATTTGGTAACGTGGATGCCATTTTATCCTACATAGTACAACTGATGCTGACTAGGACTTTTATTGATGATTTTTTGAATTTCTTTTTATGATTTTTCTTCTTTTTTTTTTCCTTTTTTCTTTTTTTTTTTTTTAAGGTTTTCGGAGAGAGGGGCGGACGACTTTAGCCAACCACAAATGAGGGCTGGTCGATCCTCACTAGCCGGGGAGGGCGTCGCCTCCCTCGCTAGGTTTTAGGGCAATGGCCGCGAAGGTTTGTGTGGCCTTGCTTCGGCTAGTATGATGTCGCCCCTTGCTTAGAGCTTGGTGAGGGAGGTAACACCCGCAGCTGGCGAGGCCTGCCAGCAACCCTACCGACTTTCCTACAAAACCTATAAAAAAGAAAAAGCAAAGAAAGGAAAAAAAGAAAGATGAAAAAAAAATCATAAGAAATTTTAAAAAAATTATTAAAAATATCAACGTTAGCATCGGTCATTCATGTCAATATTTTTTAGCCAATTTTGTCAAATGGACTCAACTAGCAAAATGTGAAAATGTTTAGGGCCCAATCAACAAAATTGAAAAGTTTATAATTAAATTGACAAAATTGTAATAAGTTTAGGACTTTTTGGATAATTTTTCCCCCAAATCAAAGCCTGTTGAGAAGGGCAAAAGGGGGAAAAGCATACAACTGGTCATGTGCAATTTGATGAGCTTGAAATCTTCGACGGTGATGCCCTCTCTCGATCCGGCGGTGCACCACGTCCACCTCCTCCGAGTTCGAGAAGTTGCTTACCGCAGTATCAAGACGAAAGGGGCGGAAAAATCTAGTGAGTGGAAGTCCAGAAATTGGCGGCCATTGCTGGTGCGGAATTGAAGGAGTCTCGCAGGCGAGATTTGATGAAGACCCCTCTCTCCCTCTTCCAGCCCGACCAACCCCTCCCCACCCCCCGGGGCAAAAATATTCGGGTTCAGGCCGGGACCCGAAATGCGAGTAGAGTAACGTATCCTGGGACTTTTGATGGGTCTTGCAGTAAATTCATTGCATGGCGTTTTCCTTAGCCATAGTCCAATGCCAATTTCATTTATTTTATGGATTTTTTTTGGTCGATTATTTTATGGAATATGATTTACCCAATTTTATACATATCGTTGAGTTTAGTTTAACGCAAATTATTCGAAAAAAAAACTCAATTATGTTTTTGCATATAAACATAACTTATAACATGTTGTCTATGTTAAGAATCCCAACACAAACACGTAAAGTGTGAAAGCTAGAATGAACACCTAGAGAGGGGTGAATAGGTGTTTAAAATACATATTGGCAAATATATGCGGAATAAAATAAACTTGAAATAAAACAAAGGAGTTAGGGAAGAGAATAAGAACACAAGGTTTATAGTGGTTTCGGCTTAATCCAAGCCTACGTCCGCTCTTCTATGCTAATAGCCTTCTTGGCTGGATTCCACTATGCAATCAACAAGAGATTACAACTGAGTGCAAACACTTAGTAGATCACACTATCTCACTAAGTGACTCTTTTGGTATTTCTCTAACGATCACAAATGTTTAAGCTCTCCAAAGATAAGTGTATGATCGAAGGTCGCTCACACTTTGGAATTATAAATTCTACACTCTATCTCTTACTTGCTCATCGGTCCTTCATCTCCTTAAATACTCATCCACTTCCAAACTAGCCGTTGGACAGTATCCCGAAGAATCGTCTTCCAATATACCCATTGGAAAGCTCTATATTCAGAAGATTTGGTAGCCGTTGAGTGACAAATGTAGAATCTCAAATTGATTCCGATCGCCCATATAAATGGAATTTTGGTTTTCATAAGTAAAGCTTCTTCGTATAGAAAGTTCTTGTCTTCAAGATCCAATCGTCAATCAATTAGATTGAATCAATCAAATCAATCTTGATGTGGAATCCAAACCAGATCACTAGCCGTTATATGATTGGGCTTGAGTTACATCGAACTGGATGTAAAGTTTGAGAGCAATAGACTTTACAACTGAGTCTCGAGTGCGATAGACTTTGCAATTTGGGTTTGAACATATTCTCGCTACGAGCATTTAGCTTTAAGGTCTGTACCCGTTCAACTTCAAGATAGAGTCTCGTCTTCTGGTTCTTCATTCACGTTCAGTCTGAAATTTGTCGAGTGAGCAGACTTGATGTAGAACACTTTGACACTAAAGTCTCGCGGTCTTTAGACTTTGACACGTAAGTTTGGAAATCTTCGTAATATACTTTGGACATGTGTTACGTTCAGTCTTCCTCGCCATCTTCTCGACTTTGATAATATCCTTTACATGTTCTATTATTTGCATGGTCTATTACTTAACCATTAAACATGTTAGTAGCCTTTGATTTATTTTTTCATCTTCAAAACATCATAAGGGATTTCCCTAACATAAAGGACTAATGGAATTATCGTGTGCAAGGTTGGACTCTACATCCCCATTTTCTAGCCATTTAGATGAGCATGCCTGGAATTTTTTTAGTTGAAATCCAAGGATCAATAAGTTCACTCGTCACGATGCGCGACTTAAGTGGGGTGCCATGGGTGGTGGGTCCCCACGCTAGCGCCCCGTTAGGTTTATGTCGCCGGCTGCGGGTGTACGACGGTTTTTGGGTATCCAAAAAAAAAAAGTTCCTCGTAATGTTTACTATTTCGTCATTTTTCACTTGGACATGCGAAATATAAATCTTAAAAGAATCAACTCGTTAATTTCATTCTAAAAAGAAACTAGGAGTCAAATATAAAGAAAAAAATAAAAAAAGAATTCATATGAGGTAAATTATTGTCTAAATCGACATAAATGACAGCAATGCCATCACCTGCCCCGATTGCATTGGCCATCTAGTTGGAAAAATCTTGCAAATTGCATTCCTAGTGGAATTGGGGTTTTCTTTCGGTCAATCTTTTTTCATTTTTATTTAATATTCAGTAAACAGTTAATAAAGACTTTTTACCCGGAAAAGAGGAGATACTACCCATTTAATCCAAAAGTCAAAGTACGACAAATTCGATCCTAAGTCACGAGACTAATCATAATTCTCGCCTACTTACTAGCTGCCATCTCCTTCATTTCACTTTTCCATCTTTTATTATTATTGGGGTTTTCTTTGGGCCACCTCTCTATTCATTCAAGTCATGTCGATTATGGCTATGTAATGGATCATTTTTCTGTCGTTTAATGCAGTGCAATCACCTTCGTTTAGTAATCACTAGCTCTATTTTTCTTCAAAGCGAAAAAGAAGAGAAAAGGAAAGAAAAGAATGTAATATATCATCCTGGCCATTCAAATGAAATTTGACACATAATAGTCATAACTCTCTTCATTCATCTCTAAAGGAGCATGCTCTTCCTCGGTCATCTCCTCGCAGTTCTAGGGGTTTTAATGCTCCTTGTTTGCCTTCGGAGGGCATCCAACAAACCCAAGAGTGCCGATTCACCCTCGGAGCCACCGGGTGCATGGCCGATCATAGGCCACCTCCACTTGCCGTGCGGCGAGACCCCACTGGCCAGTTTCCTGGCCGCCATGGCCGACATGTGAGGCCCGATGTTCCTTATCCAGCTCGGAGTCCACTCGACGATCGTCGTAAGTAGCCACGGGGTGGTCCGGGAGTGCTTTACCACCCATGACAAGGAACTGGCTTCTCGTATCATATCCAAAGCAGGAATCCACTGGGGCTACGGGCATGCGGCTTTTGCCTTCTCGGAATACGGGGACCTTTGGTGCCAGATGAGGAAGATCACCATTCTCGTGCTCCTAAGCACTCGAATGTAGGACTATAGGATTACTATAGCCTGAATTCAGTTTGCTTTTGACTTTGATTTGCATATCAAGTTTTGTTGATTGTTTGTCTGTAAAACAAATAAAATTGTGTTTTTCCTTATCCCATATAAGAAAATTATGAGTATGTGAACTACTATAATAACTGTGGATGTGTTTTTCCTTGTCCGACATTGGGCTAATTGGGCTAGATCCACAATACCCACGTGTAGGTGTGACGGTTCGCAATAGAGCATGCTTATTTAATTTCGAATTTTGTTATTATTTAACTTAATAGTTATTAAGCGCTCTTTCAATCTTTGAAAAATTGTTCTATTTGGGAATAACCTTCTAACATTTAGAGAATTGTGTTTATTCGGATATAACTTCTCCTCCCAGAAATGTTGTAAATTTTCATAATAATGAAATTCAGAATTAAAAAAAAAAAAAAAAAAAGGCATTGCCATTCCACCCCATTTTGGTTAAGACACTCATTTTTTCCAATTAACTTACCAAAATACCCTCCTCTTCTTCAATTTACCGTTTCCTCTTTTATCAAGTTAAGCCACAAAACTCCCTTTAAATCTATCATCTCTCTTATACTATTAGTTTCACAATATAAATGTCAAATTAAATCTAACAATATCATGCATCCTATTATCACTTTGCCTAGAGAAGGTTGTTAAATTTAATTTATAATCTCATATTTTTTGTCACAAAAGTTGGACAAAAGATTAGAAATTTCTAGATATAATGATTTATGAACAAATAATTAATTATACCCATCCGTGAGTAGCGTAGTTGGTTGAGAGTCCCTCCCTCATCGCTGAGGTCGAGAGTTCGAAAGCCTACGTTACTAGCGATTTAAGTGGGGGGCCATGGCGGTGGATTGCTGTGCTAATCTTTCCCGAGGTATAGGGGCTCGGTCCTCAGGAGCCGTTTGGGCATGGGAAGCATGTGGCGGAGTCCTTGGTTACCCAAAAAAAAAAAAACATATAATTAATTACCTCTTTTTTTATCAAATAGTTTGAGGGGAACTTTACTTAAATTTGAAAATTAAAATCCAATCTCATTATCTAACAAATTTTGACATTGTGGGTGTTTTTTTTGGAATAAGTATGTAGGTTTTAAAAGTTAAACATCGATATTTTGTGCATATTTTAGATATGGGGTAGAAAATTTATTTTACACCTTAAAACTCACATTAGATTTTTTTCAAAGGAAATTTTTTAACATATTTTGAAGTTTTGATCCACTAAATATGAGAGGGCACCCCTTGCCCGATGCCGGCGAGCTGCCCTCGCTTGGGTCTAGTGAGGGGTGCCCTTGCTTGAGTCCGGTGAGGGGTGCCCTCGCTAGATTTGGCAAGGGCCGTCCTCGCCCAACCCTAACCTATTCCAAAAAAATTATCTAAAAATGCAATCCTAAAATGTAATCCTAATTTACTAAACTAACACACCTTGATGCAACATTTGACTTTTGATTTTTGATTTTTTTTTTTGTGTTTTTCAAGATAAGCAATTATTAGATAAATATTAAATTTAAACTAATCAAGATATTCACCAAATGAAGAATTAAAATAATTGAAAAAATAGCTTGTTGTCTCACAGGTTAAATTAATGATTACTCTAATCTTAAACATCACGACATATAAGAAAGTTCAAAATAGTTAAAAATTTGATCCGAAATGTTATGGACCAAATTAATAATTATAATGATTTAACAATTAAGATATTATCAAAATGCCCAAAAATTAATATAATTAAAAAAATGATTCGAGATCTCACGAATCAAATTAATAATTACAATAATTTTGACTAGGACCCGCGGATAATGCCTACAAGATTTATGAAATGAAAATTGGCATACCGTGTTCTAATTTAAGCAATAATAACAAAACTTAAAAAAATTAAATAACATAAAACAAGAAAATAGAACTAAACTACCTATGGAGTTCAAGAAAATAAGCGGGGTCGACGGGGAAGCCGATCACGGCCGGTTGCTGGCCGGCGTCGGAGCTCCAGCGAGGGCTGGCGGCGGCGCGGCAAGGAGCGAGTGGAGGTCCAAGTGCGGGGATGACGAGCACCGCAGTAGGCGTAGAGGGGAAGTCGGGCGTTGCGGTGTGAAGCGGGTGCAGCGAGAGAGGTGTGCTGCGGTGGTGGCGAGCAATGGGCTGGACTTGGCGACGGGTGGGGGTGTGAGTTGTGGCAGTAGCGCGGCGGTAATGCTGCTAGTGCTCGGGATGAGACGATGCAGAGCTAGGCGATCATGTTGGGATATAATACGCGGAAACGACAATATTTTGCAATTTACGTCAATGCGAAATCACCCGGAGAAATAAACGAGAAAAATAAGGACATTAAAAATTTACGTGGTTCGATCCAAGTATCGATACCTACGTTCACGGGAAGAGTCAGCAGCAAATAATCCACTATAATCGGAGAATTAGAGTCTACAATCGCTTAATCGCTCAATCGCTCAAGTGTTTCCCACACCTAGATTTAACCCCAAACTCAAAAGTGTTTATAAATAAACAACTCACTCGGCATAAACTCATGACACAAAATTACCATGCGACAAAACTTTCTACATACGACTTTGCAAGGCTTCAAGATCTTGTGGCTCTTCTTCAAGCGGCATGGACGTGTGCGGCTTCTCACGTACGTAGGGCTTTGGCGGCAATTTTCGGAAGAAGGGAGAGAAACCTACAAAATTCTGCTTTTATACGTGGGTGTGCCCAGGGTCAAAAGTTTGACCTTGGGCCCCACCTTTCCCTTTTCGGTTTCACGCGCAGATCTTTAGCTTCACGGCCAGATTTCCTTTTTCAAAGGAATTCGAAACTGTAGGGACTCCTTTTTATTTTATTTTATTTTATTTTATGCTTTTGTCTTGCTTTGCACACGTCCGAAACAGAGAATCCAAGAAGGAAATTGTTTCTTCCTTCTTTATCTGATTTATAATCCGTTTGGGAAAAACTTTATCGATAAATTTGGTTTAACAAATTATTATCCGAATTCAAATTTGAGTCATTAATTTAACAATTCTCCACATTGGCTCGATATTTGAAGCAAAATTATAGTGCTCATCATCTATGCTGCTCTCACAATGCCCCGATGGGCGCTCACTCTCCACAGAGATGTCAATAGAGCTCAAGCAAAGCTTGAGCTTCACCAAAGGAATAGACTTAGTCATCATGTCCAGCCGGGTTATTTGTTGTAGCAATCCTTTTGACAATAACAATACCATTAGCTAAGACATCTCGGATGAAGTAGTACCGACGTTGATATGCTTCGTTCGCTTGTGATAAATTGGATTATACATCAAATATATCGCACCTTGGTTATCACAAGTGTATATCCACATGTTTTTGTTCTAACCCAAAGTCGGCGAGCAAACTCTATAACCATATCACCTCATTCGCTACAAAAGTTAGTGTCATGTACTTTGCCTTAGTCGAAGACAAGGCAATGTGATCATGTAAGGACGCTTTTTAACTAATTGTATCACCCGCTAGCGTAAACATGTACCCTACTAAAGACCCGCAATCATCCAAGGCACCGATGTGATCCGAATCTGTAAAACTAGTGGTCTCACTACCATTACTGTCATTTCGATGCACTATACCCGCATCTGTTGTCTCCTTCAAATATATGAGGATTCACTTCACAACTTCCCAATGAGCTTTACCAGGACGCTTCATATAGCGACTAACTACGGTCACAGCTTGTGAAATATCAGGCCTAGTGCACACCATAGCATACATAATACTACCTACAACACTAAAATAAGGAATAAGGGACATATACTCTTCCTCCTTCTTAGTTTGCGGTGATAATTTATTTAAAAGTTTAAAGTGCTTTGCTAAAGGTGTACTTAAAGACTTCACCGACTGCATGTTAAAACGTGCCACAATCTTCTCAATATATTTCTTTTGAGACAGACATAAAACTTCTACAATCCTATTACGCAAAATCTCCATACCCAAAATTTTATTTGCTGCACCTAAATCTTTAATCTCAAATTCAGCATTTAACTGTCTCTTTAGCACATCAATATCATACATATTCTTAGCCGCTATCAGCATATCATCAACATATAAGAGTAGATAAATCAAAGAACCATCCTTTAATCTCCTATAGTAAATGCAGCTATCCATCTGACTTTTCGAATAGTCTTGACTAGTCATGAAAGTATCAAAACGTTTATACCATTGTCTAGAAGACTGTTTCAGCCCATACAAAGATTTCTTTAATAAGCAAACATGATCTTCCTTACCCGGAATAGCAAATCCATCTGGTTGCCTCATGTAAATTTGCTCCTCCAACTCACCGTGAAGAATCGCAGGTTTTCACATCTAGTCTCTAACTCGAGATCCTGCGAAGCAACTAAGGCAAGTAAAACACGAATAGAAATATGTCTTATCACGGAGGGAACACTTCATTGTAGTCAATGTCCTTACGCGTGTATATCCCTTAGCCACAAGTTTCGCCTTATACCTCGCTGCCTCGACACTAGAAATGCCCTCTTTCCATTTGAAGATCCATTTACTTCCGACAATTTTTTGGCTCTTAGGTACTTTGACCAGCTCCCATGTCTGATTTCGATGAAGTGATTCAATCTCTTCACTCATTACCCTTAGCCACTGCGATGACTCCGAATTAGCCATTGCCTCAAAGTAAGATGAAGGTTCATCTCGTCTCCACCTCATCACCTACAACCAATGCATAAGCAATATCTCGTATAACCATAATGTACCGGTATTTTAATTTGCCTTCTCTATCTATCTAAGGCTATAATTTGCTATGGCTTTGCTAGTTGTTCATTATCACCGACTTCAGAAATTGTGGCTTCATCTGCAGTCTCAACTTCAGTTACCTTCGAGATTTCCGAAGTTTCCACCTGAAGCTCCACCTCACTTATGACACCATGATATGTCTTCTTTGCTGGTTGTGTATTGTTGAAGTATTGCAGTTTTGTAAAAGATCACATTTCCGCTTATTAGAAAACTAGGTGATCTGGAATTAGTGCACCACAGCCGGTAGCCTTTCACCCCATGTGCATAACCTAGAAATATGCACTTTTTTGCCTTCGGCTCAAGCTTACCATCACTCGCATGAGCATACGCAGGACATCCGAATATTCGTAATCCGGAATAATCATGTTTCCTCGATTATACTTTCTCAGGAGTCTTCCACTCGATAGCAAATGATAGAGATCAATTAACCAGGTAACATGACATGTTCATTGCTTCAGCCCAAAATTCCTTACCAAATCCTGCATGCGAAAGCATGCATCAAGCTCGCTCAAGCAAAATTCTGTTTTTCCGTTCTGTCAGCCATTTTGCTGTGGCGTCCCAGGTACTGTGCGGTGTCTTACAATACATTTTTTCTCGCGAACTTGATAAAATATTTACCGCAGAACTCCATGCCATTATTGGTTCTTAGGCACTTAATTTGTTTATCCGATCGCTTTTCAATCAATGCCTTAAATTTCTTAAACCGATCAAACACATCATATTTGTGCTTCGAAAGTAAATCCATACCTTTCTCGAATAATCGTCAATAAAAGTCAACGTATATCGGCACCTCCTTTCGAAGGAACCGAAAAACGGGCCCCAAACGTCTGAATGAATATATTCAACTGGTTGTTTGGTTGAATGAATAGCAGTAGTAAACTTAACTCGGTGCTTGCTTTTTATAGATGCAAAGTGTTCACATAAGTCTAGCTTTTCTATTTTCTGACCCTTCAACAATCCCCTTTCACTTAGCATTGTCATACCTGCGCTCACTCATGTGCCCTAAATGCATATGCCATAATTAAGTCATATTAGAGTCTCGACTCACCTGATGAAACGCAGCGCCGGTCACGGTCTCTCCTAGTAGATGATAGAGAGTATTCACTTTCTTCCCCTTCATCACTGTTATGGTACCTTGAGAGATCTTTGGTACTCCACCTTTAGTGATATGCTTATACCCGATGTCATCGAGTGTTCCTAGAAAAATAAGGTTCTTCTTGAGCTTTGGTACATGCCTCATATCTATCAATATGCGCACCACCTCATTGTACATCCGAATTTAAATTGTCCCTATCTCCACAGCCTTACAGATTGCATTATTCCCCAAAAGAACCTTACCACCATCTGCAGCTTGGTAAGTAGTAAAGCAGTTCTTATGAAGCATCATATGATAAGAACATCCCGAATCTAGCACCCATTTGTCTCCTAACAAAGTAGCAGTCACACATAAGACAGCTTCTACATCACTAGTGCTCCCTTTAGCAACGTTTGTCACGCTGCTTGTAGCATTCTGCTTATCAATTTTATTTCTCCGCTTTGGACAATCTCTCCTAATGTGCCCCTCCTTGTGACACTCAAAGTACTTCACGCGTCCCTTGGACTTTCTATGGCGTGATTTTGATATGCTTTTACCTCTGCTGCTACTAGGCTCTCGATGTTGTTCTCTACCCTGAATCGTCGCTAAGCTTGCGTTACTCCTTTCGTCAAACCGTCATCTCATAACTTTCTCTTTCATTCCTTAGAGAATAAGGTAGACTTGACCTCTTTTGAGGTAATTGTAGTACACCGCAATAGTAAATCAGTAAAGTGCTCCCATAACTTTAGTAAAGAGGCTAACAACATCATGTCATGTTCTTCATCATCAAGTATCTTATCAACGTTCTTCGCATCCAACATGAGTTTATTAAATTTATCTAGGTGGGTTATGATATACGTACCTTCAGTACATCTAAATTGAAACATGTATAAGCGATTGTTCAAACATTTTTTCACATATAGTGCTTAAAATTTTGCCCATAACGCCGCGGCATCCTTCTCCTCAGCAATCTCTATTAAGATTTCATCCGTAACAGGATTATACTCTTTGCTTTTTCAATCAGCTTTACCTTCTCAGAGGTTTTCATTATAATTGGCAACTCATTTTCACCACCCAGTGCTTGGATCAAATCTTGTGTTGTCAATAAAGCTCGCATCTTTATGCTCCATAACACAAAGTTGTTACTCCCATTAAACTTCTTAATCTCAGATTTTCTTTCGACATAATTGCAATAACAGAATTTCTAGATAATAATCGGACAAGCAAAAGCCTCAAATCACAATCAAGAAATACAACCCTAAGCTCGATACTAATTTGTTGGGATATAATACGCGAAAATGACAGGATCTTGCAATTTACGTTAATGCAAAATCACCAGAAAAATAAACAAAAAAAATAAGGATACTGAAATTTACATGGTTTAATCCGAGTATCTATACCTACATTCACTTTAGAGAGCCAAAGCAATAATCCACTAAAATCGAAGAATCTGAGTTTACAATCGCTTCAATCGTTTAAGTGTTTCCCACATCTAAATTTTACAAAAAACCCAAAGTGTTTATAAATAAACAATTCACTCCGGTATAAACTCACCATACAAAATTACCACGCGACAAAACTTTCTATGTACGGCTTTGCAAGGCTTCAAGATCTTGCGGCTCTTTTTCAGGCGACGTGGACATGTGCAGCTTCTCACATACGTAAGGCTTCGGCGGCAATTTTTGGAAGAAGGGAGAGAAACCTGCAAAATTCTATTTTTATACGTGGGTGTGCCTAAGGTCAAAAGTTTGACCTTGGGCCCCACCTTTCTCTTTCAATTTCACGCGCAAATCTTTAGCTTCACGGCCGGATTTCCTTTTTCAGAGGAATTTGAAATTGCGGGGACTCCTTTTTATTTTATTTTATTGTTTTGTTTTGCTTTGCACATGTCAGAAACAGAAAATCCAAGGAGGAAATTGTTTCTTCCTTCTTCATCTGATTTATAATTCATTTGGGAAAAACTTTACCGACAAATTCAATTTAACAAATCATTATCAAAATTTAAACTCGAGTCATTAATTTAACAGATCAGTGGTGACGAGCGGGCTGCTGGTGCTCGCGGATGCATTGGCAGCGAGTGCAGTGGCGTCGCAGGTTAGCAGCAGCTTCTGGCGTTACTGAGCGGTGCGGGCATGACGGCCGGCACAGATGTGCTTGCGGACGGAGGTCGGCGGTGGCGTCGGTAGTTATGGAGGCGAGCGGCGCGGCGGAGAGGCAGGTGCGGTCGTCGGGCGTTGAGCGCGGTCGCTGGACGCCGGGCGCGACGGTGCTTGCGAGGACGTGCAGCGGCGGATGCTCGGCACCGGCGAGGGAAGCACGAACGGGGACCTGTCCTCCTTCTTCTTCTCCTGTTTTCGTTTTTGTTTTTTCCTTTTCTCTCTCTCCCGTTACTCTCACGTCTTCTCCCTCTGTCAATCTCTACTGACTTCTTTTTTCTGCTGCCGCTTTTCTTTCTTTGCAGCTTGTTAGAGGAAGGGGGGGTTCCTCCTCTTTTTTTCACGAAATTCTTCTCTTTTCACTGTCCCTCAAGAATTCTCTTACGCTTTTGCTCTTTTCACGAATTTTTTTGCGAATTCCCCTCCCCTTTTGTCCGTACGTGCACAATACCTTTTATAGGGGAATAATTTAGATCTTTGTAGTATATATTTTTACTAATTTTGTTTGTGCATGATCGCCTGAATATATCATTAAAATATATGCACTCGCGTAGTATTCTCTTTTATATTTTTTCAAATATTCCATTCGAAAATTTCATTTTTACCCAAGAATATGCCCCTCCATTTATATTATCTGAATATGTGAAAAATCTTACGTCGTATCAATGTTCACCGTCAATTCAATGCAAAAAAGGAATAAAATGGAATAAAATAAATGTTTCTAAATTATATGTTATGCAATTTATTTTTATTTTTTGGGGGTAAAACTTAATTCATTTTTTATGCAAAAATTTATGCATCAACACTATTGTAACTTGACAGTAATTGAGTACAGGGACACAAGGTTAGTACTCATAAAAAGTTAGGAAGATGAGTGTTAGAAAACACTATTGATGAAGTTCAAGGTTTTAGCAAGACAATGCTAAGACAACAAATTTAGGAACTTCACCTTTATTAAAATAAGAAGTAGTGCCACTTCTAACAAAAATCAGATTAACTTTTGTAGATGTTCATGAATGTAGGAGGAGCACAAAGCCATGAAAGTGCTTAGGTGTCTGAAATTCCTCACCGAATGTGTATAAATTCATATGTGTGATAATTAAATTAACAAGCGAAATCATGTTTCACTAATTTTGTTAATAGAATTATTTACACTAATTCAAGATTCATATTTTAATAGATACCTTCTTGCATGTATGAATTCATGTAAATTAGTGTAGATAACAAACTAAGTGTGGGATTGTTGAAATAATTTATTATCATAAAAGAGGCGTCTCTTGGTTAAGAGAATATGTGAGTCTTGATTATGAAAAAGAAAAAAAAAAGTGACTCTTCTTTCTAAGAGGAGGTTATCGGTAGTTATGAAATGAAGTTATTCTTTACATGAAGAGTGGTGAGGGTTGAGAATAAGGTATATATTTCTAACAGATGTATTGATGAATAAAGATCAATTTACATATTATTTATAATAACCACAACTGTTCATAAATGCTTTTTGAAAACTTTATCTTCTTCTCTTTTCATACATGCAATTTTAACATATTCCAAATGAAATTCTAAGAGATAAATTAAGTAATTGTTAAATTGTTTCTCTGCAACTTTTGTGTATATTCTAGAGACATGGTTGTTCTAAACTCAACAGCAACAATAGTAAGGGTAAACAATACCTTAAAGATAGTGATCGTCATCATGCATCAAAATATCAAGAATCTATTATTACTTCTCTATCTTCATTAACAATTAAATTTCCTCAACACCGATGTCATCCTCTCGTGCACAAGAAACTAGCAATTCATCTCCTTTTTTCACCCTCTTGTTAGGCGAAGTTTGACATCCACAAGTCTCGGTACCTCCGAGAGTCGACTTCCGAGAAATTTTCTAAGAAGCCATGTCCAGTAGGGTTATGTTGCTAGCCTTATCATTATATTTTTTTTTGAAAAGATAAAACATATTTTTTTTTCTCGGCACGTGGAAACACTTACTGATCCAAAAAATAGCGGGAAAAAGTAAAAAAAAGAGAAAGGAAAGGATAAGGTCGAAGTTAAATAATATTATCATTCAACTTTGTTCATTTGCACGTCTTCTCCCTCCCTCCCTCCCTCTCTCTCTCTCTCTCTCTGAATCACCATGCTCTTCCTCACTCATCTCCTAGCAGTTCTAGGTTTTCTGTTGCTCTTACTAATCCTATGGAGGGCAAGATCTTCTCCAGAAAAACCCAAAGGCACCATCTTACCCCGGAGCTGCCGGGCGCATGGCCGATCATAGGCCACCTCCACTTGCTACGTGGTGAGACCCCACTGGCCAGGACCCTGGCTGCCATGGCCGACGAGCAAGGCCCGATGTTCCGGATCTGGCTCGGAGTCCATCCGACGACCGTCATAAGCAGCCGCGAGGCGGTCCGGGAGTGCTTCACCACCCACGACAAGGAGCTAGCTTCTCGTCCCAAATCCATGGCGGGAGTACACTTGGGCTCCGGGCACACCGCTTTCGTCTTCGCGGAATACGGAGACCTTTGGCGCGAGATGAGGAAGATCACCGTGCTCGAGCTCCTATGCACTCGAAGGTAGGACTGTAAGATTATAGTCTGAATTTAGATTGGTTCCATTCAGTCTAGAAGATAAAAGTAGTCGTGTTTGGCTTTGGCCTTAATCAAGCAAAACTTCACTGAATTATATACGGGTCGAACCAAATGGAGCTCAATCCTTCTTTGGGCCCGTTTAGTTTAATTTTGGGAAAATAATTTTGGGAAAATGTAAATATTTTTTAGGTAAAAGGGTTTTCTGAAAGGTTACATTGTTTAGTAAATTGTAATATCAAGTAGTACCGAAAAGTAACTTTTTGGCAAAACTCGCATTTATAATTGACTTTTGTTTTTTGTTTTTTGTTTTTTTAAGTTTACAAATCAAATTCAGCAATTAGCCAGCCAACTGTAGACGGCTAGATTTGGCCGCCGAATCGCTAGATCTCGACGGCCTGAGGTCACGAAGGCCAAATTTGGCCGTCCAAGGACTAGATCGGCCTCCAAACCGCCGATTTGGCCGCCGATGAGCCAGGTGACGTCGCTTGAGTTGGCGTGACCTTAGGCGGTGTCACCTGTCGTGCGCGAGATAGGTGACGTCGCGTGAGGTCCCACTTGGGTCGTGGGTCGCGCCACCCCATGTGGTGGTCACCGGGACACATGACCCCTAGGCAGCGGTGGCAGCTGCCGGAGAAGCCCGACTATTAGGTGGGAAAGACAAAGACGAATGGGGAAGAAGATGAATAGTGACAGAACTTACATTTTCAAAATGCCCAATGCTCAAAAGTAAGTCTTGAGATCCATTGGACTTTTAGTATTGGGAATGTTGATATTTGGCCAATGAGTTTTTAAAATTATTAGCCAAACACAATATTTTCCCCAACCCCTTGGAAAGTTGAACCAAACGGGGCTTTCCTAGGGCATTAAGCAAGGTTGCAACAAGGATTCTCCAATTGGAGTTCCATTAAATACTTGTTACGAATACTATCTCTTCGTAATGGATCAAGAAACCGAACTCAAATTGAAACCATAACCTTTTCTTTTCGACTTTGATTTGCATATCAAGCTCGACTTTCTGATACTCTACACATCGAATCCACCGCACTGTGCACTCATAATCTTGTGATAAAGGCTCTCTCTGTTTCTCTTGCAGGCTTGACAATCTAAAGCACGTTCAAGAATCAGAAATCGACTCCTTCGTCAAGGACCTGCGCACCCTTTGCATGACCAACACCGACGACGCCCAAAATGGGTCCTCCAAGGGGGTGGTCATAAGCGAATCGCTCGAGCTCCTGACCTTGAACATCATGACCAGAATGATCGCGAGCAAGAGATACTTCGGACAATTGTCAGCGTCGACTGGGTCCTCCACCGATTACGACGAGGCAAGTCACCTGAGGGAAATGATCAAGGACTTCATGTACCTTTTTGGGCTCCCTGTAGTTTCAGACTTCTTGCCCTTCCCGGCATGGACCGACTGCACGGGAACCGCGAAGACCATGAAGAGGGTGGCGAGAGAACTCGATGAGATCGTTGGGAAATGGGTTGAAGAGCACAAGCTGAAGAGATGTGATCACAGAGGAGAAGCGATCGATGTGAGGGAGGATTTCATAGACGTGATGCTGTCCATGATCGGGGAGGATAGTTTCGCCAAGTTTGGTCACCCTCCTGAGAGGCTCATCAAGGCAACAGTAGTGGTATGACTCTTGTGATAAAGCAATTGGGTTTTCCATTTTATTCCCTTCCCTTCATATTTTCTTGATAATCCTTGATTGGAGGAAAGTAAGGAATCAATAGTCCAAAGCTTCCACTGAACCCATTAATGGCCTTTCTCGACTGAAGGGTGTGGGAAAATATCTTGTGGTCAGTTTGCACTTTTCCAAGCAAGAAATCGGTGCCATAATATCTAAGATCTATATGACTGAAATTGATATCGATTTCTCAATTTTTTTTTGTCATCACTGTACTTCTATGATATCAACAGTCCACACTTTTCTTGTATCGTCAATCTCTCGAACTCATATGAATGTGATCCCAAACTTTGGACTTTCAAGTTTAAGGGTATTGATGTCATAGTGGGCAAAGTTTATTCTTTTTTTTTTTTCTTTTTAGGTGATAGATGGAAAGTATTTTTGTAAGATAGTATGTTTGGGGTATTGGCGTCACAATAAAAAATGTTTTATGATTTTTTTTACGGTAAATAGAGGATGTGTTTTGTTATATAGGTACAATTTTAGGCAGTTTTAGTGACTTACAAAAAGAGTTTGAGATATTGATGTCATGACCATTAGGACTTTTGGCAGTATATTTTCTGAAATTGTCTAGGCTTCTTCTTGACAATTTTTCCAAATTGATCCAGAAAAGGGTAAAAGGATCCACTTAGTTTTTTTTTTTTTTTTTTTTTTTTTTTGGGTTTATAGTTTTCATAGAATGATGTAAAATAACTCACCTTCATATTCAAACCCTGCAGTAGCTTTATCTTCTTTCCAGAATTGATGTGTGGTCTAAATTATATGTACTGATTCATGTTCTTGGTCCTTTGCGATTTTTCATCTGGCCAATTTACATGCCGAAGAACAATATAGTGGCCGGATCAGACACAACATATTTGACCTTGACATGGGTCTTGTCTCTGTTACTCAACCACAAACACGTCTTGAAGAGAGCTCAAGAAGAGATGGACCTCATGGTGGGCAAGGACAAATGGATACAGGACTCCGACATTGAGAACTTGCCTTATCTCCAAGCCATCGTCAAGGAAACCCTACGCCTATATCCAACAGGTACCTCCATTTTCGTGTGATTTATAATGTTTGATACGACTTGATATTAACACATCATAATCACCGCGCAATTGGAAGCATTGAGCACGGCATCTGAATGTGAAGCGACATGATGCATGTCTTGGAGATGTAATGGGATGATATATGTGAAAATTTGAATGACCATTCCTTGGCATCAGCTCCCCTTGCAGCCCCGCATGAAGCGAGAGCGGACTGCACCATGAGTGGCTATCGCATCCCCAAAGGTACTCGGATAATCGTCAACGTGTGGAAACTGCACGAGACCCTCAAGTCTGGTCCGACCCGGAAAAATTCTTGCCCGAAAGGTTCTTGACAAATCATTCGTGGTACAAAGATCTACCCATCAACCCTACGCATATGGAACTCCTAAGAAAATGTTAGGGACAAAGAATGGCTTGAAAGTAGTTTTACCAAGCAAGGCTTGCAATGAATCTCAATTCAGTCAAAAGAATTGACCAACAAAAACCATGTTAAATTCAGTTATTTCATTTATTTTTTTTGGGTCCCCTTGAAGGTATGGATGCTTTGGGTCAGCATTTCGAGTTCATTCCATTCGGGTCGGGTAGAAGATCATGCCCTGGAGCCATGTTGGCATTGCGAGTGACCCACTTGACGCTGGCTCGTCTTCTTCAAGGATTTGACTTGGCCACACCGTCGAACAAACCGGTGGACATGACCGAAGGCTTAGGGGTCTCCTTGCCCAAGGCCTCTCCTCTTCGAGTCATCATCACCCCGAGGTTGCGTCCCACGCTCTATGAGCAATTGATGGAAAATTAGAAACTATTTTCGTCGGGAAAAGAAAAAAAATCCATGTGTGTGAATAATATGGATTAGACGAGTGTTAAACCATGATCATCTTAATGTAGATGCACCGATACTATCCTCTAATATATGAAAAACTTTCGTTTCATCTCCTTTTTCCCCCTTTTGTTAGGTAAAGTTTGGCACCTTTAAGTCTAGGCACTTCCGGGGGTTGAAATTTGAGAAATTTTCTGAGAGATGATGCATGGTACAATTATGTTGCCATCCTTTTCATTAGGATGTCCCATGCTTGATTCAATGGTTGACATGGATCGATTAAAGTCAAAGGATGATAAAGTTTCCTACTTAGAAAAATAATTATCATCTCTTGAAGCCTTCAATTGTAAGTTTTAATTCCATAGAAGCGAGAAAAGGGGTAATCTTCTTTTGGAGCCCAAAGTAAAGGACCTAGCAAAATCACATAGGTAGGGGGATCCTAAATCCAATCGCATTGGGCAATTTTAGTAATTGCATTCCTATTGTTGAAAATTTGGGAATGGTATTGCCAAAAAAGGAGGGAGAGAGAGAGAGAGAGAGAGAGAGAGAGAGAGAGAGAGAGAGAGAGAGAGAGAGAGAGAGAGTCTACATTAGATCTGTTTGGTCTTCAATGATAGATTTGTTACCATCTACTTTCAAAGAGGAGAATTTTCAGTGATGGATTTGTTACCATCTACTTTCAAAGAAAACCCAATTTAGTTACCTTCTCCAATTTATTGTCTTGCCTTGCAATAACAAGCACACGAAAAAAACTAATCAACTTTTCTTTTTAAATTGTATGGAATCTCTTGTATTCAAAGCACGGATTGACAAAGATACATCAATAATAATTGTTAGGGAAATCTCTTATGATGTTTTGAAGATGACAAAATAAATCAAAAGCTCCTAACATGTTTGATGGTTAAGTAATAGATTGTGCAGATGTTAGAATATGTAAAGGATATTGTCAAAGTTTATACTTGGAAGAACCAGAAGATAGACTCTATGCTGAAGCTGAACTGGGTACAGACCTTAAAGCTAAATCTGTTTAAGAGCAGAATATGTTCAGACTCAGATTGCAAAGTCTATCGCACTCAGACTCAGATTGTAAAGTCTATTGCTCTCAGACTTTACATTCAGATTCGACAGAACGTAACTCAAGCCCCGAAGATATAACGGCTAGTGATCTGGTTTGGATTCCACATCAAGATTGATTTGATTGACTCAATCTATTTGATGATTGGATATTGAAGACAAGAACTTTCTATATGAAGAAGCTTTACTTATGGAAACCAATATTTCGTTTGTATGGGTGATCGGAATCATTTTGGGATTCTACCTTTGTCACTCAACGGCTACCAAATCTTCTAGATACGAGCTGTCCAATGGGTGTATTGGAAGACGATTCTCTGAGATACTATCCAACGGCTAGTTTAGAAGTGGAAAAGTATTTAAGGAGATGAAGGACCGATGAGCAAGAAAGAGATAGAGCGTATAATTTATAATTCCAAAGTCGAGCGACCTTCAATCATACACTTGTCTTTTGAGAGCTTAAACATTTGTGATCGTGAAAGAAATACCGAAAGAGTGACTTAGTGAGATAGTGTGATCTACTAAGTGTTTGCACTCGAAGTTGTAATCTCTTGTTGATTGCATAGTGGAATCCAGCCAAGAAGGCTGTTAGCATGGGAGAGTGGACGTAGGCTTGGATTAAGCCGAACCACTATAGATCTTGTGTTCTTATTCTCTTCCTTAACTCCTTTGTTTGAAATTTATTTTATTCCGCATATATTTGCCAAGGTTTAGTTTAAACACCTATTCACTCCCCTCTAGGTATTCATACTAGCACTCTCATTTGGTATCAGAGCCAAGTGCTCGGTTTATAAAAGTGTTTTTTTTTTTTTTTTTAACTTTTGAGCTAAAGATCTTCTATGGCTAGTATCTTGGCACCAGGACTTATGGAGGGACAAAGCAACATAAGGCCACCATATTTTGATGGAAAAGAATACAACGTGTGGAAGAACAAAATAAAAACATTCTTAAGATCCAGAGATCCCTTGCAATGGGATATTGTGGAAAAAGGAATCAATCCCACTGCTGTATCTACATCAAATAAGAATGGCAAAGACAAGGAAAGCAAACCCCCCCCCTCCTATGTCTCGGACGGAGTTGTCCAAAAGAGAAGCTCTTGATGCAAAAGCAATTTATTCTTTATATTTGTGCATTGTCTCATGTTGAATATAACAGAATCTCTTCATGTGAAACAACAAAAGAAGTTTGGGATAGACTTCATGTTACATATGAAGGGACCGATCGTGTAAAAGAGACAAAAGTAAACTTCCTGCTCGGCAAATATGAATCCTTTAAGATGAAGCAAGGAGAGTCGATTGGAGATATGTTTAGCCGTTTTACATAAATTGTAAATGGTTTAACATATCAAGGTCAGCAAATTTCTTTCCCAATGAAGGTCAACAAACTCATGCGAGGTCTCTCAAATGATTGAAATCACATAAAGACCTCAATAAGGGAGATACAAAGAATCACGCTACTCTCTGTTGACGAATTGGTTGGGATTATTCAATCCTATAAAGTGGAACAACTCAATGATGAAGATCCTGAAGGTAAGAAGTCCATTGCTTTAGTATCTAACGCTGTTTTTGATGAAACAAACTTAGAAAATGACATGGACGACGAAGAACTTGCTTTTTATGATCAAGAATTAAAAAAGTCGAGTAGAAAAGGAAGGAAATTTGATGGAAGAAGTCAATACAAGCAGAATGGCCAGAAAAGAATCATGAAAGAAGATGATGAGCAAGAAAATATATGCTTAATGGCACATTCAGAATCTGAGTCTGACTCAGACACAGACTCAAAATCAGAGTCTGACTTAGACACAGACTCAGAATCCGATGAGGAAATCGAGGTAAGTCATTCAAAAATTCCTCTAAACGTTTTGAAGTATATAAATGAGCTTTGTTCAAATCTTAAATCTTCTCTTAAAAGGATCTTCGAACTTAAAAAGGAGAATTCTCAACTTAGGCAACATGATTTTTCTCAAAAAGAAAATTTTGAAATTTTGCAAAAAGATTTTCTACAAATAAAAGAAAATCGAGATTTGCTTGTTAAAGAAAATGATTCTTTGAAAAAGAATTTTCAAATATTTCGACTAGATTTTCAAATGAATCAAAAATATTAGAGCATATTCTTTCTAAACAAGTTCCTTACTATAATAAATCAGGACTTGGTTTCAATAAGGAAAATAATTCTTTAATTGATTTTCCTAAAGTAAAAGAGAGACTTAGACAAAAATCTTCAAAAGCATTTTACAAAAATCATTTTCAAAAGTGTTTGTAAAACCTGTTGGTCTAAATGCCCTCAAGTGTTCAAATTGTGGAGATTTAGAACACATTGAGAAATATTGTCCTAAAGTCTTGGAGACCTATTAAGAAAAATTGGATAAAAACAGCATATTCTACTAACTCTCATGGACCCAAGAAAAAATGGGTACCAAAGAAAAGATGAGTTATTTTTGCAGGATATAAAGAAGAAAGAAGAAAGAGGATTTGGTAAGGAATTTTTTTATTCTCAATTTGATTTGGGCAATAATTCTCATTATATTTAATATTCGATATATCCTTGGTTGATTGAGATTTTATAATGATCATATTTTGCTTTATTGAAGAAAGAATCGTATGATTTGTTTTTGTGATTTGTGAGTTGAGATTTGATTTAGTACGTGTGTTTATTTGAGATAATTCAAATTATTTTGTCTAATTTTATACTCTCAGATTTAGTCATATTTTGCAAAGTGAAAATATGTTTTACGTGATGATGCAAGATATTCTTAGATATTCAAAGATTTTATTGTCTCTGTTTTTATCATACTATGACTTAGTGAGAATTTAATTTTCAAAATTACATTATGCATAATATTCTTTCTTTGACTACTTTGTTATGATGAATTAAGAAAGAATATTTGATTATGGAGATTTTATATTTTGCTCTAACATCATGGAAGGATCCAAATTGATGGATACCAAAAAGGGAAATGAGTTGATTGCAGAAAATTCTTTAAGGGATGAATGATCGCAAATTTATGCAAATCATGATGCAATCAGAAATGCATCTCATGTGAAGATTGGTAATGATTTTTTTTAATGGTATATTTCAAACATATACCATGGGTAAGAAAATATTTTTATCATCCCGCCTTGCAAATCTCTACGTGCATTTTGGATGATTGTTTATTATATTACAAATATCTTTTGTTATAAATATAAGGTATTGCAATTTTGGCACGTGACAAAAATATCTATTTTCCTTTTGCAAAATGCATATCTGAAATTTATGCTCAAGGAAATCTCTTTGATCTCGAAAGATATTATTGCATATTCATGGATATTCTTGCTATATTCTTAGAAGATATATTATATCTAGCAAGGTTGATCCACAAATCAAAGGAATATATTATGTGACATTTTTGCAAAGATGATTATCTATTATACAAGATTTTGCAGGTGACAATAGAGTCTTCCATATGAATTTTGGGAAACTCGATCTGAAAATTATGAATATTCCATAATATCTTTTGGAAGATCAAAAATTCCCTCCCTCGTGCAAAATTTTTGCTTATTGAGGAAATCCTTTATATACGAAAGGTTGAATAGTTCTGAATTTTAATATTTGATAATTTTATATATGCTATTCAATTTATCTATTTAAAGAAAAGGGTATTATATATCACTTGAATATTATTATAACTTATTTGTGGAAAAAGTTTGTTAAGTTGATGCAAGTTGAATTCGAGAAAAGCTTAATTAAGGAAAATAAATTTTTGCCTCGAATTTCAAAATGCAAGTGATCGTTGCGATGATGTTGCTACAAAGGAAATACTGAAAAAAAGAAAAAGAAATTATGTTCAACAAGCAACAATTGTTTCTATTCGCAAATATTGCCATGATTACGGGGGGAAAGCAAATCCAAAAGAAAAGGAAAAGAACTTTCTATATGAAGAAGCTTTACTTATGGAAACTAATATTTCGTTTGTATGGGCGATCGGAATCATTTTGGGATTCTACATTTGTCACTCAACGACTACCAAATCTTCTAGATACAGAGCTGTCCAATGGGTATATTGGAAGACGATTCTCTGAGATATTGTCCAATGGCTAGTTTAGAAGTGGATAAGTATTTAAGGAGATGAAGGACTGATGAGCAAGAAAGAGATAGAGTGTAGAATTTATGATTCCAAAGTCCGAGCGATTTTCGATCATACACTTATTTTTGGAGAGCTTAAACGTTTGTGATCGTGAAAGAAATACCAAAAGAGTGACTTAGTGAGATAGTGTGATCTACTAAGTGTTTGCACTCGAAGTTGTAATCTCTTTTTGATTGCATAGTGGAATCCAGCCAAGAAGGCTGTTAGCGTGGGAGAATGGACGTAGGCTGGGATTAAGCCGAACCACTATAAATCTTGTGTTATTATTTTCTTCCTTAACTCCTTTGTTTTACTCGAAGTTTATTTTATTCTGCATATATTTGCTAAGGTTGAGTTTAAACACCTATTCACTCCCCTCTAGGTGTTCATACTAGCAATCTCAATAATTAGATTCACGATTGAACGAAAGGTATTACGAAGAAGTTTGGCATCGACACGGTATGTCACGAACACAGTCGCATATGAATCTGTCAGCCAAACTTCGTGACCAAATTTGGTGGCAAAAAGAGGAAAAAGGATCGTCCCCTCGATTTAGTCAACTCCCCCTTTTTAAGTTAAGCAATTTCCTCCATAATCCGGATCTTTAATTACCATCTTATTCCAGAAAGAATATCAGTAACTCATAATTGAGATTCCACACGTGGCAGGACCTCACTGGCGTATGAGAAAGTGGGGAAATTCGTTTAGATGCAATTGCCTAATAAATAACAAAAATATAACAGTAACACCCTCTGCATGCTCTCTATTTGTCTATACATAACGCCCCTCCCTCTCCCTCTCTCTTTCTCCTTCTCCTTCTCCTTCTTCTTCCTCCTCCTCTGTCCAGACACATCATAACGCCACTCTCTTTCTCTCTTTCTCTCTCTCTCTCTCTCTCTCTCTCTCTCTCTCTCTCTCTCTCTCTCTCTCTCGCTCTTCTGTGAAAAGGGGAAGATGGAGAAGAAGAAGAATCTGCCGGTGGTGGTCTAGTGACTGAGGAGGCAACCCATGAAGGTGAAGGTCACGGTGGTGGCGAGCCTGGTGGCGCTGAAGCTGACGGTGAAGAACCACGGCCACTTCTTCGTTGCCTCCGAGCTCAGCCATGCGGTCGGGCTGCTCTTGCTCGGGTACAAGCTCATCCGCCAGAGGACTTGCTCCGGTACAACTCCTCTCCTTTTCTCCCTCCTTTTTATTTTTCTTTTTTTTGAATGTTTTTTATTTACATGCTCTGTTTTATAGCCATTGAGTTGCTTTCCCTTGCTTTTATTTCTTGACTTTTGGCTGAGTGAACTGGGCAGATGTCGATTCAATTTGCATTGATCGTTTGGACCATGCACCCGGAATTTCGGCTCGTGTCTATGGTGTAATAGGTTTTCTAGTGAGAGCTATGGAGATATCGGAAATTGGAAATTATTGTGTAGACCGGATTGGATGCATTATGTGCCCTTCAAAGCTATCGGAAATCAAAATCTGAAATTTGGTCGATTTAGGATGTGTGCGCTCGGTCCATGCAATAAATTCTATTTTGAAAGTATTTTCCAATGACTCAATGCGAGCTTGAGGCCTCCTTTGATGGGGAAGCCAGCAATCTAGAACAAGCAGATTAAGCCTTGTGGGATATCTGATCCATTGTTCCTAGCTAATGATTCGAATTTGCTTGAAGGATCCACTTTCATGATCATAACCATGAGGATGGTCCTTCTAGAAGGGTCAATTGCAATGAAACGATAAGAAACAAATCTTATTGGGGCTAATCATTAAATGACTCATAGTGTTTTGTAATGTCTCCGGGGACATTGCATAATCGACAGTAAAGTGTGCCTTTGCTCTTCGAAAAGAGTTCGTGGGATGCAATTTGCTCGATACTGTCGATGTTATAGGTTAAGATTCAGTACAGGGGAAATGTTCCTCGTATGTTGGTAATTAGCACAGATCGAAGTTTAGTAATTGGAAGCTGCAGTTTGTCTCTCCAGGATGAATTTAGTTTATGCTTTATACACTAGCATATTTACTGAGATCGTGGGGTACTGCGGTTACGTATAGGTAATGGAAATAGGTAGGACCGTCATCGTCAAAATGGTAGTATATACTTGTTCGGAATATGGAGACGGGATATGCCGCCCATCATGAAAGTGGCCATGGCATGGTGATCAGTAATCTAACCCAAGCATTACATGTATCTCATAATTCTATTCCCATGGATTCTTTTTCAGGCCTGTCTCTAAAGACTCAAGAGCTTACGGCTATCTTCCTCGTGGCAAGGTTTCTCTCCAGTACCATCTCCGAACAGAACATCCATACCGTGTTGGATTTCGTTACTCTCGCGTCAACCGCATGGGTCATCTACATGATGCGAGTCAAGTCGAGAGCAACGTATGCAAAGAATCTAGACAATTTTCCTATATATTATGTGGTAAGTACATAGAATACATTGCGAAATATATCTGATGTTACTACTTTGAATCTCTGCTAGTGCTAACATATTGTGCTTCGACATTCTGAATGTCAGGTGGTGCCCTGCATCATCCTCGCTGTCCTGGTTCATCCTTACGTTCCCACCTCTCGCCACATTGAGATGCCAAATTCATTTCCAGAAATAAAAACGTTACAAACGCATTTCTTTTTTATTTTTTTTATTTTGAGGAATCAAGAATAGAATCATATATTATTTAGCGCTCTCTCCATTATTACCATGAAGTCTGCATATCCGAATTCTGTTCTTCATGGGCTTATGGGCTTCTTCTTGGCAAGTTTTCCGAATGAGCCAGATAATGGTGAAAGGCTTCACCTCCACTCGGTTCTTTTGGGTTTGTAGTTTTCATGGAATGATCCAAAAGAAAATTAGAATTGGGCCGGATCTGGCTCCCCTTCATATTCAGAACCTTCGATAGCTTTTTCTACATTCTTTAAATGATGTATGGTCAAAATTATATCTTGTAAGTCAAGCTGCAACCCCGTTGGGTACTGACACATATTCTTGGTCCTCTGTAATTTTTCATCTGGCGGATTTACATGCTGAAGAACATTTTAGTGGCCGCATCGGACACAACGTCTCTGGCCTTGACGTGGGTTTTGTCTCTATTGCTCAACAACAAGCATGTCTTGAAGAGAGCTCAAGAAGAGGTGGACCTCAAAGTGGGCAAGGGCGAGTGGACACAAAACTCTGACATCGAGAGCTTGCCTTACCTCCACGCCATCGTCAAGGAAAGCCTACGCTTATATCCACCAGGTACCGATATTAACACATCATAGTCACCAGGCAATATTTGAAGCCCAAAGTATGATATCTAGACGTTATGCTATATGATGTGTGTTTTAGAAATGTACTAAATTGAATTAGAAATGATGAGTGGTGTGAGGTGTGTTTTTGAATCGCCATTGCATGCACTAGCTCTCGTGTTGGTTCCACATGAAGTGAGAGAGGACTGCACCGTAAGCGGCTATCTCATTCCGAAAGGTACTTGGGTATTCATCAACGCTTGGAAGCTGCACAGAGACCCTCGAGTCTGGTCCGATCCAGAAAAATTCTCACCCGAAAGGTTCTTGACGAGCCATTCAGGTTCAAAGATCTGCCCATTAAACCTCCACATGAGGAACTCATAAGAACAATATCAGGGACAGAACGGTTTAAAAGTGGTTCATAAAGCAAAGCTCGCAATGAATTCCAATTCAGTTGGAAAAAAAAAAAAAGTGACCAAAAAAACATGTCAATTTGATTTGTTTGGTTTTTTTCCCCGAAGGCGTGGATGCTTTGGGACAGCATTTTGAGTTCGTTCCATTCGGGTCGGGTAGAAGGTCATGCCCGGTAGTGTCGTTTGCATTGCGAGTGATCCACTCGACGTTGGCTCGTCTTCTTCAAGGATTCAACTTGGCAACACCGTCGGACAAACCAGTGGACATGACCGAAGGCTTAGGAGTCAAGTTGCCCAAGGCCACTCCTCTTGAAATTGTTCTCACCCCAAGGTTGCCTTCCAAGCTATATGAGCAATCGATGCAATATTAGAAACGATATTCGGTCAGGAAGAGAAAAATGGTCATTCATAACATAATTACTCGTGAAGATAATTGTATGGATTAGACCATACATGGCACAGTTATGTTGTTATCCTTATCGTTAAAATCATGGCTAATATAAACCGATTAAAATCAAGGGACGATAAAAGTTTCCTACTTGAAAAAACAATTAATATTTCTCCAGATTATCCGATTAAAAAACTCAAGCTGATTGTTTGAGATGTCATGAATATAAAGAGTATACCGAATTGCTTGTCAACCGATGTGGGACAATTTCTCAACAACACTTACGTGAAAGCCATGTTAAAAGCTACACAAGGAGTTTGACTTATAGGAGTGTATGCACAAACGCGAAAGGGAGAACGTTGAATCTGAGAGGAATTTTCGATAATGCGGAGCACTTTCACTTCATTCAAGAGAGATATAACCAAACTATTTGTTAGAAACTACTTGGTGTCTTATGTAGTAGAGCACTCTAAGAATCTGCTCGTTTTGCAGAAGATAACTTCTTAGAAAACATTTTCAGGATTTTCTAACGTTTGTTTCACGAAAAATAAATTAGCCAGGGAACACATTTTTTGTTAATAGAATAAACACATTCAAAAGCAAGGAAAATGTTTTCCATATTTTCTTTCATCTCACCAACTTTCATGAAACACATGTTCCTTTTATTTTTATGTTTTTTTTTTTTTTTTCCTTCTTCCTCTATTGGTTGTTTGGCCACGGGCCAAGGTGAGGCAAGGAGGCTCAAGCCTCTTTGATGTTTGGTGACCTTGGGCGCCCAACCTGCCTTAGGCGAGTTGCGAACTCGCCGGCCCTAGCGAGCTTGGGCTCGCCCATTGGTCCAACCTTGAGCTCGCTGACTCGTGTCTTGACCAGTCGCCAGGTTGCTGCGCATCGCCGAGACAAGTGGCAGTGGAGGAAGGAGGAGGGAGAAAGAGGAAGGAAAAGAAAAAAGAAAGAAAAAGTATAAAATAATAAAAATTCGATTTTAAAAAATAATTAAAATTTTATTTTTTTAATATTTAAAAAAAAATCAATTTTTTTGGTATTTTTTTCCCAGAAAATCAAATCAACTACCAAATAATGGAAAATATTTTCTAGTTTATTTTCACATTTTAGTTAAATACTGAAAAATATTTTCATTTTCTTGGAAAATGACTTCTTAGATAAAATTTTCCAAAAACGTGATATTTTCCGTTGAAACAAATGGAGCCTAAGTGGCAAATGTTTCGCTGCATTACAGAGGGGCATCATTTCTAACGGTAGACATCAAACTGGAGGGGAAGTGCCGATCTGCAAGTAGAAGTGCTTTGTGATAACTTATGCGTGGATGAGCTCTTATTAGGCAAAGCCCAAAGTCCTTGGATCGTCGGAAACTTTAATAGATGAATGCATAGGTCTTTCGGCTGAGCTTAAAGGAGTGGTAGTTGTCCTTTGTCCACCAAAAACAAATCATCGTGCCAATTGAATTGCAAAAACCCATCGAATAGAATCCCTCCCTCCTAATTAGCTTTCTAAGCCCCCTAATTCCTTTGGGATATGTTATGCTTCGACGCTAACTATAGCTGTTCTCCTATTTCTGCTTATTAAAAGAAAATTGGTTTGTTTTGATAAAAAGAGAGAGAGGTATCATTAATCAATTTTCTAGCATTCCATATCACAAAACTAAAGTTAGAAAAGAAACGGAAACTTTCAATTACGTCAAATGTTTCGCTTCCTCCAAGAGAGCAATTACCAAACTATTTTTGAGCGTCTTATATCACCAATGACCAAACTTCAATTGTATTTATACGGAACAAGACCTCTCGTGGCAATTATAAAACTCACCTAAGATATTGTGATTTCAAAACCAACTCGCGCATAAAGTAATCTCAAAGTGCCGTCGATCTCGATTGAACCAAAGCCAGGGACTTTTATCAAGTCCAAATAGCTTCCCTCAAGACCACATCACTTTCACAATTCGATAACTTACGCAACCGACAAATCGGGTAGTGATCCATAATTACGAGTCCACGCTCGACCATACCGCCCCAGCAGACTTTTCCATCGCAAGACCAAGAACCTCGACCATGAATTTGACATGAAACGGGAAAATTATCTAAAAAGTCTTTAATCTATTGCACTTTTGTTAATTTAATAATAAACTTTCAATTTTGCCAATTAAGTCTTAAATCTTTTCATTTTTGTTAATTAAGTTTATTTGACCAATTTTAGCTGGAATTTGGTAACGTGGATGCTAGTTATCTTACATAGTACAACTAATGCTGACTTGGACTTTTATTGATGATTTTTTGAATTTCTTTTATGATTTTCTTCTTCTTTTTTCCCTTTTTCTTTGCTTTTTTTTTTTTAAAAAAAAGGTTTTCGGAGAGAGGGGCAATGACCCTCGCCAACCACAAATGAGGGTTGGTCGATCCTCACTAGCTCTGGGGAGGGCGTCGCCTCCCTCGCTAGGTTTAGGCAATGGCTGCGAAGGTTTGTGTGGCCTTGCTTCGGCTGGTAAGGATGTTGTGCCCCTTGCCTAGAGCTAGTGATGGAAGTAACACCCTCGCGTAGAGTTGGCAAGGGTCGGCTAGCAACCCTTGCCGACTTTCTCTCCAAAACCTATAAAAAGAAAAAGCAAAGAAAGGAAAAAAGAAAGAAGAAAAAAATCATAAGAAATTTTAAAAAATTATTAAAAATATCAACGTTAGCATCGGCCATCCACATCAACATTTTTTGGCCAATTTTGGCTAGATGGATTCAACTAGCAAAATGTGAAAATGTTTAGGGCCCAATCAACAAAATTGAAAAGTTTATGATTAAATTGACAAAATTGTAATAAGTTTAGGACTTTTTGGATAATTTTTCCTCCAAATCAAAGCCTGTTGAGAAGGGCAAAAGGGGGAAAAGCATACAACTGGTCATGTGCAATTTGATGAGCTTGAAATCTTCGACGGTGATGCCCTCTTTCAATCCGGCGGGTGCACCACGTCCACCTCCTCCGAGTTCAGAAGTTGCTTACTGCAGAGCCCAAGACGAAAGGGGGGAAAAATCTAGTGAGTGGAAGTCCAGAAATTGGCAGCCACTGCTGGTGCGGAATTGAAGGAGTCTGGCAGGCGAGATTTGATGAAGACCCCTCTCTCCCTCTTCCAGCCCGACCAACCCCCCCGGGGCAAAAATATTCGGGTTCAGGCCGGGGACCCGAAATGCAAGTAGAGTAACGTATCTGGGACTTTTGATGGGCCTTGCAGAAATTCATGGCATGGCGTTTTCCTTAGCCATAGTCCAATGCCAATTTCATTTATTTTATGGATCATTTTTTTGGTCGATTATTTTATGGAATATGATTTACCCAATTTTGATACATATCGTTGAGTTTAGTTTAATGCAAATTATTCAAAAAAAAACTCAATTATATTTTTGCATATAAACATAACTTATAACATGTTGTCTATGTTAAGAATCTCAACACAAACACGTAAAGGACTAATGGAATTATCGTGTGCAGGGTTGGACTCTACATCCCCATTTTCTAGCCATTTAGATGAGCATGCCTAGAATTTTTTTAGTTGAAATTCAAGGATTAATAAGTTCCTCGCAAGCCCGGGGTTCAATTCCCCAACTCGTCACGATGTGCAACTTAAGTGGGGTGCCGTGAGTGGTGGGTCCCCGCGCTAGCGCCCCTTCAGGTTTACGTTGCGGTTGCCAGGTGTACGACGGTTTCTGGGTATCCAAAAAAAAAAAGTTCCTTGTAATGTTTACTATTTCATCATTTTTCTCTTGGACATGCGAAATATAAATTTAAAAAAAACGAACTCGTTAATTTCATTCTAAAAAGAAACTAGGAGTCAAATATAAAGAAAAATATAAAAAAAGAATTCATATGAGGTAAATTATTGTCTAAATCGACATCAATGACAGCAATGCCATCACCTGCCCCGATTGCATTGGCCATCTAGTTGGAAACATCTTGCAAATTGCATTCCTAGTGGAATTGGGGTTTCTTTTGGTCAATCTTTTTCATTTTTATTTTTAAATATTCAGTAAACAGTTGGTAAAGACTTTTACCCGGAAAAAGAGGAGATACTACCCATTTAATCCAAAAGTCAAAGTACGACAAAACCGATCCTAAGTCACGAGACTAATCATAATTCTCGCCTACTTACTAGCTGCCATCTCCTTCATTTCGCTTTTCCATCTTTTATTATTATTGGGGTTTTCTTTGGGCCACCTCTCTATTCATTCAAGTCATGTCGATTATGGCTATGTAGTGGATCATTTTTCTGGCGTTTAGTGCAGTGCAATCACCTTCGTTTAGTAACCACTAGCTCTATTTTTCTTCAAAGTGAAGAAGAAGAGAAAATGAAAGAAACGAGTGCAATATATCATTCTGACCATTCAAATGAAATTTGACACATAATAGTCATAACTCTCTCCATTCATCTCTAAAGGAGCATGCTCTTCCTCGGTCATCTCCTAGCAGTTCTAGGGGTTTTAATGCTCCTTGTTTGCCTTCGGAGGGCATCCAACAAACCCAAGAGTGCGATTCACCCTCGGAGCCACCGGGTGCATGGCCGATCATAGGCCACCTCCACTTGCCGTGCGGTGAGACCCCACTGGCGCGGTTTCCCGGTCGCCATGGCCGACATGTGAGGCCCGATGTTCCTTATCCAGCTCGGAGTCCACTCGACGATCGTCGTAAGTAGCCACGGGGTGGTCCGGGAGTGCTTCACCACCCACGACAAGGAACTGGCTTCTCATATCATTAGAGGTGTTAAAATGGGTCACAAACCCATTTATGACCCATTTAAATCTTAAATGGGTCATAAATGGGTCACTTATTTATAACAAAAGATAGTTAAATGGGTTTCACAATTAAAGGTTTAAGATAGGTGGGTCTTAAGTGGGTTTTTAAATGGGTTAGGTTGAAAACTCCTCAACTTTATAATTCCTCCATTTTCTCTTCAACTTTATAAAAATCGAAATTATAATTTTCTCTTTTCTTTTTCTTCCTTTTTTTTTCTTTCTTTTTTTTTTTATTTATTTCTCCTTCCTCCTTCCGGTCGCCGGCACGGCGACGGCCGGCCACCGGGCCAGGCGAGCCTCGAGCTCGCCGGCGTCGGCGAGCTCGAGCTCGCTGGATCCGGCGAGATGGAGGCCTCGCCGACGCCGGGCGAGGCTCGAGCCTCGCCGACGCCCGCGAGGCTCGAGCCTCGCCGATCTGGCGAGACTCGAGCCCGCCGGCATCGGCAAGGCTCGAGCCTCGCCGATCGGCGAGCCTCGAGCTCGCCGGCGTCGGCGAGGCTCGAGCCTCGCCGGTCCGGCGAGGGCGAGCTCGAGCTCGCGCACCGGCGAGCCTCGAGCTCGCCGGATCTAGCGAGGCGGAGGCCTCGCCGCGTCGGGCGAGGCTCGAGCCTCGTCGATCTGGCGAGACTCGAGCTCCGGCGTTGGGCGAGGCTCGAGCCTCGAGCTCGCCGGCGTCGGCGAGCTCGAGCTCGAGGCTCGCTTTGTGGCCGGCGCCGGCCGTCGTCGGCCGTCGTCGTGGCCGGCGACCGGCCAAAGAAGAAGAAGAAGGAGAAGAAAAAAGAGAAAAAGAAAAAAGAAAAAAAGAAAAGAGAAAAAAGAAAAAGAAAATTATATTTTAAAAATAAAATAAAAATAATTAAAAATTTTAATTTTTTTAAAAAATAATTAAATTTCGATTTTTTTAAATAATTATTTTAAAATTTATAAAAATTGTCCATTAAATTTATATTGTATAAAACTATTTTAGCAATACAATTTTTAAAAAAATAATATATATATATATATATATATATATATATATATATATATATATAAGCTTGGAAGTATTATAATAATATAATTTAAAAAAAAAAACATAGGAATAAGTTTTTCTAAATTTGTTAAATATGAAAATATTTTATTAATATGAGTTGGGTCGGGTTGGGTATGGGTTGGGTATGGGTCGGGTCGGGTTTGGGTCGAAAAATTTACATTAAACATAAATGGGTCATAAATGGGTTAATGGGTCAATTTGGGTCGGACCATTAATGACCCGACCCAAACCCGACCCGACCCACCCATTTAACGGCTCTACATATCATATCCAAAGCGGGAATCCACTTGGGCTACGGGTATGCCGCTTTCGCCTTCTCGGAATACGGGGACATTTGGTGCCGATGAGGAAGATCACCATGCTCGAGCTCCTAAGCACTCGAATGTAGGACTACGGGATTACAATAGTCTGAATTCAGTTTGCTTTTAACTTTGATTTGCATATCAAGTTTTGTTGGTTGTTTGTCTGTAAAACAAATGAAATTGTGCTTTTCCTTATCCAACATAAGAAAATTATGAGTATGTGAACTACTATAATAACTGTGGATGTGTTTTTCCTTGTCCGACATTGGGCTAATTGGGCTAGATCCACAATACCCACGTGTAGGTGTGACGGTTTGCAATAGAACATGCTTATTTAATTTCGAATTTTGTTATTATTATACTTAATAGTTATTAAGCGCTCTTACAATCTTTGAAAAATTGTTCTATTTGGGAATAACCTTCTAACATTTAGAGAGTTGTGTTTATTCGGATATAACTTCTCCTCCTAGAAATGTTGTAAATTTTCATAATAATGAAATTCGGAATTAAAAAAAGGCATTGCCATTCCACCCCATTTTGGTTAAGATACTCATTTTTTCCAATTAACTTACCAAAATACCCTCCTCTCTCTCTTCAATTTACTGTTTCCTCTTTTATCAAGTTAAGCCACAAAACTCCCTTTAAATCTATCATCTCTCTTATACTATTAGTTTCACAATATAAATGTCAAATTAAATCTAACAATATCATGCATCCTATTATCACTTTGCCTAGAGAAGGTTGTTAAATTTAATTTATAATCTCATATTTTTTGTCACAAAAGTTGGACAAAAGATTAGAAATTTCTAGATATAATGATTTATGAACATATAATTAATTATACCCATTAGTGGGTAGTGCAGTTGGTTGAGAGTCCTTCCCTCATCGCTGAGGTCGAGAGTTCGAGACCCTGCATTGCTAGCGATTTAAGTGAGGGGCCATGGCGGTGGGTTGTTGTGCTAGTCTTCCCCGAAGTATAGGAGTTTGGTCCTCTGGAGCCATTCAGGCACAGAGAGCATGTGGCGGAGTCCTCGGTTACAAAAAAAAAAAATATATATATATATATATATATATATATATATATATATATAATTATCTCTTTTTATCAAATAGTTTGAGGGGAACTTTACTTAAATCTGAAAATTAAAATCCAATCTAATTATCTAACATATTTTGACATTGGGGGTGTTTTTTTGGAATAAGTATGTAAGTTTTAAAAGTTAAACATCGATATTTTGTGCATATTTTAGATATGGAGGTAGAAAATTTATTTTACACCTTCAAACTCACATTAGATTTTTTTTTCAAAGGAAATTTTTTTTAGCTTATTTTAAAGTTTTGATCCACTCAATATGAGAGGGCACCCCTTGCCTCGATGTCGGCGAGGGCCACCCTCGCTTGAGCTCGGCAAGGGTGCACACGCTTGAGTCCGGTGAGGTGCCCTCGCTAGATCGTCGGCAAGAGCCGCCCTCGCTTGAGTTCGGCTTCCCTTCACCAAGCGGCGGAGGGAAGAGAGAAGAAGAAAAACTGGAAAAAGAAAAAAAAAAAGAGAGGAAAAACAGAAAAAAAAAATAAGATGAAAATGTCTTTGGTGGGGTAATTTTGTCACGTTCAGAAAAGTTTGAAGTTTTTCATGTTACAAAAAAAAAATTTTGGGGTAAATTTGTTACTTTGGGCAAAATTTGAGGTTTTTGGTGGTCTTTTCCCTTTGATCAATTTTCCTCTTGCATTTTTGGTCAAGATTGGCTAGATAATTAAATTGAATTTTATTTTTGAGTTCAAGATATAGTTTTGCTAATATTGTTTGATAAAAAAAAGACAATTAATTGTGTATTCATAAGCTATCATAATAAAAGTATCTTATGATCTGATGACCGGCTAGAGAAAGAAGAAAGGAGGGAAAATAAGAAAAAGAAAAATAAATTAAATTAAATGGAAAATTTGAATAAAATAAAATATAATAAAAAAATTGATCACGTCGCATCGACCAAATTGTCAGCATCGATGTTTTGTTCATATTTTAGATATGGGGGTAGAAAATATATTTACACCTTCAAACTCACATTAGATTTGTTTCAAAGGAAATTTTTAAGCATATTTTAAAATTCTGATCCACTTGATATGAGATTATATCTACAATCACTATTAATTACTTTGTTCATAGTAAGAGTAGAATAGCAAGAAGTTTCCTTCCTTAAAAAAAAAAAAAAAAAAAAAACACTTTATGTGCTTATCTTTTGCTAATAGTTAGATATGATCTAAATGTAAATATGTTTGACATTTGATCATGCTTCTGACAAATTAACATTTTTCATTTTTTGATCAATTTTCCTCTTCCATTTTTGGTCAGGATTGGCTAGATAATTAAATTGAGTTTTACCTTTCGAGTTCAAAATATAGTTTCACTCATATTATTTGATTAAAAGAGAGAGAGAGAGAGAGAGAGACAATTAATTGTGTATTCATAAATTGTCATCGTAAAAGTATCTTATGATCTGACGACTAGCTGAAGGAAGAAGAAAGGAGGGAAAAAAAGAAAAAATAAAAAATAAATGAAATAAAAAAATCGAATAAAATAAAATATAATTAAAAAAATTGGCCACGTTAGTGTCGACCAAACGGCCGGTACCAGCTAGCTAAAGTTGGCCAAATAGATTTCGCACAATTGTAAAAGAGTTAGGACTGAATTGATAACATTATAAAATGTTTAACACTTTTTTGGTAGTTTTCCCGTTCAGTGAGTATTTGCTTATTTATCCCCACGCGAGAGAGAGAGAGAGAGAGAGAGAGAGAGAGAGAGAGAGAGAGAGAGAGAGAGAGAGAGAGAGAGAGAGAGATGAGGTATGGGTGTGAAAATGAACAATAAAGTGGGGAGGACGATGAAGCTTCTTTGACTGTTTTGAGTTGATTATTTTTGCTAGTGTAGAGAGCTTTTTCACTTTGACCTTGGTTTGGGAAAATAATATGAGTTAAGATGATTTCGTTTCCATTGGGGGTTGTCCCTTCTACAATGGATAAATTCCAGAGCTAGAATTTGAAACTTATCTTATTATAATTGGTTTCAAGTTTTTGGACCTTGAAACCTATCTTGTTTCCCTAGAATGTTCCGGAACCTAATGTTTTTCCAGTTTGATTTTAGGGTTTACCTGAGAACCTATTTTCTTTTTTTCTTCTTTCCTTTTCTGGATGATTTTTTACAACAAAATCATATGAGGCTGTATGTAACAAGATGAATAATAGAATCTCTATCTGCCAAAAACAACAATTCATAAGATGAATACGTAGTCACGTATAATTATAAACGATACAAAATTCAAACACGTAACATACAACATAAATTATAAAACTCTATAATCCATTCATCCATAAAAATTGAGGGGAAGAGGAAAGAGCCGGGAGATTTCTGAGGAAGGACAAAAGATGAAGGATTATGATGTTAGAATCTAGGAAAAAGAGAAATTAGGATTTTGGATTTTTAGTTTATAAATCCGATTCAAAACCAGTTCCAAACAAGACAGTCCCATCTAGTTCCTAAGTAGGTATTCACTCAAAATCTATTCCCAGACCAATTTCAACTGAAATCAGTTCCCAAACCTATTTTTTTTGAATGATTTGATCTGATTCCTAGACCTATTTTGAATGCAATTGATCAACGCCCAATTTTAGGTTCGAATGCAGTTCATGATATATGGATGGCCTCGAACTCATCTACATTTAATCGATAACCAAATCTGAGACCCGTTTCATGATTTGTGGATGGCCTCGGCTGAACTTTTACTATCAATTTCATGCCCTTGTAAATAATCCAACTTCCAAGCTCCTTTATTAACTCGATGAGCAGGTCCATTTTTTAAATGCCACAATTTAAGGAGAAAGTTGCTAAATATGAATCATTGATCGAATCAAATTGGGTATAAGTCGCTGAATCTACATTGTATATAAATGATACAATTTTGGATTGAATAATTTTTTAGCCAACTCAATCCAATCCAATTCACCCGTTTGATAGTTCTAGCCATGTCATACAAAACAAGACCTCTCACAGCAAGCATAAAACTCACCTAGGATCTAGGGTTTCAAAGCCAACTTGTGCATAAAGCGTTCCAAAAATTTCCTCCAATGTGATTTTCGCATAAAAATAACTTCTAACACGGTTAATGCGTTAGGAGTTCAACACTAATAGTAAGGGCACTAATCTAATTATTCAACAATTCTCGTAGTGCTATGAGGTCATCGACATTTGCAACTGGTTCATGACTTTTGAGAGCTCTCGGCTTGTCATGCTTACCCAACAGTCTTCTCCAGTCGAGATGCATTAAGACACTAAGAGGAAAATTACTAAATTTTTGTCAATTCAGTCTACACTTTTTAATTATGCTAATTGAATCTTAATTTTTTTTTTTTTTTTTTTTTACATTTTACCAATTAAGTTCATCCAAAAACACTAACGTGGATCCGATCGTTCTACGTGACATAATTGGTGTTAATATAAATAATATTTAATAAAATTTAATATTCTTTTGGCTTTTTTTAAAAAAAATTGTTTTCTTTTCTTCGTTTTTAATACAACTCTAGCTGGCGAGGGCTGCAATGCCCTTGCCCTTGGCCGACTGCCTCACCAACTAGAGTTGAAAAAAAAAACAAACAAAAGAAATTAAAAAGAAAAACTAAAAGAAAAGTAAAATAAATAAATCCTAAAAATTATTGTTAGAATCTTTTACGCCAACATCGATCATATCACATAAGATGATTCTGATCCACGTCGAATGATTTCTACCAAAATTGGTACCGATGGATCTAATTAGTAAACTGTAAAAAATTTTATGACTCAATTGGTACAATTAAGAAGTATAGTTGGCAAAAAAAGAGGTTTAAGATTTTTTTAGTAATTTTCCCCATTAGTGTCTTAATGGCTCATCGTTGAGTGAGGATGAGAAGTCAAGAGCTCTCAAAAGCTGTGAACTAGTTGCAAATATGGATGACCTCATAGCGTTATGAGAATTGTTGAATAATTAGATTAGTGCTCTTACTATTATTGTCAAACTCCTAATGCATAAGTTGTATTGTTGGAGGTAATTTTTGGAATACTTTATGCACAAGTCGGCTTTGAAACCTTACATCTTGGATGAATTTTATATTTAAATATTTTCGTGAATGATAGAAATATTTTTCATTTATTCATACGATCTTTTTTTAGAAAATATTTTTCAAATCATTATTTTTGTGAAATAAATGAAGCTTTAGTTGAAAAAATCATCTCATTGGTCCCAACATAATTGCATTTACTTGTAGAAATTGTGGTTCTCTTTGGACCAAAATTTTCTTTTTCTATAATCAATTAAGATAAGACTTCCCTCCAGAACAAAGATGGACCTCTTGCGCAAGACACGACCATTAGTTGGTTGACTAAGTCAACGGCCGACAAAACCAATCGACAAATAATTCATTTATCGCGTAGTTACCTGTCGCTTTCCCTTATTTGACTCTTGTGCATCCCGTCCACTTTTCTCCTTTGTGTATGTAAGTTAAATCAAGGGATAGTGCATCATTCAATAACCTAAATTCTGCCACTATATTATCAAAAAAGAATTCCACTAATATAGATGAGCTAAATAATGTCGGAAACATTCAATTAATTTCCCCGACTAGGTTCTGAAGTTACTAAAAATTTATATGTGATAACTTAAATACGAAACTATTTACATTCGATGGTATAAAAAATCGAAATTACATAGCATGCTTAGATTATGGGACTGCCTGAATCATTTGCTCTATTTTCTTCAAAATGATAAACATATTATAGTATGCTTATTCTTTTTTACTCTTGGCATGTGATAGTGCTTGCTTACCAAAAGAAATAGTGGGAAAAAAGAAAGAATAGAAAGCAAAGCAAAAGGACGAAACGAAATTATATTAACCATTCATGTCCAACTGTTGATCACCACATACCTTCTCTCTGTCTCCGTCTCTCTCTGTCTGTCTCTCTGTAAACCACCATGCTCTTCCTCACTCATCTCCTGGCAGTTCTGGGGGTTCTGTTGCTCCTGCTAATTCTATGGAGGGCAAGATCTTCTCCGAACAAACCCAAAGGTACTGCCTTACCCCCGGAGCTGCCAGGCGCATGGCCGATCATAGGCCACATCCACTTGCTGGGCGGCGAGACCCCGCTGGCCAGGACCCTGGCCGCCATGGCCGACAAGCAGGGCCCGATGTTTCGGATCCGTCTGGGAGTCCACCCGGCGACCATCATAAGCAGCCGTGAGGCGGTCCGAGAGTGCTTCACCACCCACGACAAGGACCTCGCTTCTCGCCCCAAATCCAAGGCGGGAATCCACTTGGGCTACGGGTATGCCGGTTTTGGCTTCGTAGAATACGGGGACTTTTGGCGCGAGATGAGGAAGATCACCATGCTCGAGCTCCTAAGTACTCGAAGGTAGGGCTATAGGATTACAATCTGAATTCAGTTTTAATTCGGTTGAATTTGGTTTGGAATATGAAAGCCAAAGTCAAACTCGAAACCTTAACCTTCTCTTTTCAACTTCGATTCGCGTATCAAGCTTGACCCACCCGAACCCCGACCGCACTGTTTCCTCACAATCGATTGATGAAGGCTCTCTCTGTCTCTCTTGCAGGCTCGACAACCTAAAGCACGTTCAAGCATCAGAAATCGACACCTTCGTCAAGGACCTGCACGCCCTTTGCAGGACCAACGCCATCGACGCCCAAAACGGGTCCTCCAAGGTGGTGGTCATAAGCCAATTGCTCGAGCTCCTGACCTTGAACATCATAATCAGAATGATCGCGAGCAAGAGATACTTCGGACTGTCGTCGGCGTCGACTGGGTCCTCCACCGACGACGATGAGGAGGCGAGTCACCTGAGGAGGGTGATCAAGGAATTCATGTACATCTCCGGGTTCCCCGCGGTCTCAGACCTGGTGCCCTTCACGGGATGGACCGACTGCGTGGGGACCGTGAAGACCATGAAGAGGGTGGCGAGAGAGCTGGATGAGATCGTCGGGAAATGGGTTGAAGAGCACAAGCTGAAGAGAGAAGGTGATCAGAGAGGGAAGTGATCGGTGATGTGAAGGAGGATTTCATAGACGTGATGCTGTCCGTGATCGGGGAGGATGGTTTAGCCCAGTTTGGTCACTCTCCCGAGACACTCATCAAGGCAACAGTAGTGGTGTGTGACTCTTGCGATTGAGCTCGCTCCATTATTAGCATAAAGTAATTGGGTTTTCCATTTTATTTCCTTTCCCATAGTACCTTATTGATGATCCTTGATTGGAAGAGAGGAAAGGAATCGATAGTCCAAAGGCTCCCACCGAACCCATTAATGGCCTTTTCTTGACCAAAGGGTGTTGGAAAATATCTTATGGTCAATTTTTACTTTTCCTAGCAAAAAGTTGTTGCTATAATGTCTGCGATCTATGTCATCTGAATTTTAAATTATGCCTATTATAACATCTAGCTCAAATCTTTTTTCTGTTACCACTATACTCACTATATATTAACATCCCAAACTTTTTTTTTTTTTATATTAGCAATATCTCAAACTCAAACATGACAAAAATACTCTTCATCCACCAAAATTCCGAACTTTGGACTCTTAAGTTCAAGAGTATTGGTGTTATAGCGGGCAAAGTTTAGAATTTTTTTGTGATAGATGGAGAGTATTTTTGTAAAACTAGTATGTTTGGGATATTGGTGTCATAGTGAGAAAATTTTATGATATTTTTATGGTAAACAGAGGATACATTTTGTCATACATATGCAATTTTGGGTGATTTTAGTGACTTAAAAAAAGAGTTTGCGATATTGATGTCACAATCAATATAATTTAGGACTTTTGGTTGTATGTTTCCTGAAATCATCTAAGCTTCTTCTTGACAATTTTTCCAATTGATCCAGAAAAAGGGTTTATGGTTTTCATAGGATGATGTAAAAGAAGATTACAAGTGGGCCGGATCTAGCTTACCTTCATATTCATACCCTACAGTAGCTTTGTCTTTCTAGAATTGATCTCTGGTCTAAACTATATGTACTGATTCATATTCTTGGTCCTCTGTTATTTTTTGTCTGGCCAATTTACATGCTGAAGAACATTATAGTGGCCGGATCAGACACAACGTCTCTGAACTTGACATGGGTCTTGTCTCTACTGCTCAACCACAAACACGTCTTGAAGAGAGCTCAAGAAGAGATAGACCTCAAAGTGGGCAAAGATAGATGGGTACAAGACTCTGACATTGAGAGCTTGCATTACCTCCAAGCCATCGTTAAGGAAACCCTGCGCCTATATCCGCCAGGTACCTACATTTTCATGTGATTCGCAATGTTTGACATGACTTGATATTAACACGTTGCAGTTGCCATGCAATTGGAAGCACCTAGGACGACATCTGGATGTCATGCAACATGATGCATGTGTTGGAGATGTAATGAGATGATATATATGAAAATTTGAATGGTCATTTCTTGGCATCAGGTCCCCTTTCGGTCCCCCATGAAGCGAGAGCAGACTGCAACGTGCGAGGCTATCTCATCCCGAAAGGTACTCGGATATTCGTCAACGTGTGGAAGCTGCATAGAGACCCTCAAGTTTGGTCAGAACCGGAAAAATTCTTACCCGAACGGTTTTTGACAAATCATTCAGGTATGAAGATCTACCCATCAACCCTACACATATGAAACTCATGTGAACAATTTCAAGAAATGGTTTGAAATTAGTTTTGTAAAGCAAGGTTGGCCATGAATCCCAATTCAGTCAAAAGAAATGACCAACAAAAAGCATGTTGAATTGATTTGTTTCATTTTTTCCCTCGAAGGTGTGGATGCTTCGGGTCAGCATTTCGAATTCATTCCGTTTGGATCGGGTAGAAGAATATGTCCGGGAGCCGCGTTCGCATTGCGAGCAACCCACTTGACGTTGGCACGTCTTCTTCAAGGATTCCACTTGGCAACATTGTTGGATGAACCAGTGGACATGACCGAAGGCTTAGGGGTCAACCTGCCCAAGGCCACTCCTCTTCGAGTCGTCCTCAGCCCGAGATTGCCTTCCGTGCTCTATGAGAAATTGACAGCAAATTAGAAACTACTTTCGTCGGGAAGAGCAAAAAGAGTCCATGTATGTGAATAATCTCGCATAACAAAATAGTTACTCAAGTAGATAATATGGATTAGGTAAGTATTAAACAACAATCTTCTTAATGTTGATGCACTGATTGTTGAAATAGTTTGTTATCATAAAAGAGATGTCTCTCGGTTAAGAGAATATGTGACGCTTGATTAAGAGAAGAAATGACTTTTGATCAAAGAATACGTGACTCTTGCTTATGAAGAGAAGTGACTCTTCGTCCTAAAAGGAGATTATCGGTAATTATGAAAGGAAATTATTCTTGACATAAAGAGTGAAGATGGTTGGAAATAAGATACTTATTCCCATTAGATGTGTTGATTACTTGTTTGTGAATAAAGATCAATTCACATTATTTTTAAGGAAAAAGCCACCAAAAATCCCAAACTTTGCCTCGAGTGACGATTTACCCCGAATTTTATTTTGTGACGTGAAAAACCCCAAATTTTGCTAACTGCGACACATTTACCCCATTAAGGGTATTTTCGTCTTGTTTTTTTTTTTTTTTTATTTTTTATTTTTTATTTTTTTCTTCCTCTCTCTTCCCTCCGCCGACGTCGGAGGGAAGTCGGCGTCCGGCGAGGGCTGCCCTCGATAGTGTCGGGCGAGGTCGCCCTCGCCCTGGCCGGCTAGGGCCGCCCTTGCCGGCGTCGGCGAGGAGGCCCTCGTCCGATGTCGACGAGGGCTGCCCTCGCTGCGTCGGCGAGGATGCCCTCGCCGGATCGGCGAGGGAGGCCCTCGCGGCGACGCCGACGAGGGCCGCCCTCGCTGCGTCGGGCGAGGGTGCCCTCGCCGGATCTGGCAAGGGAGGCCCTCGCCGACGCCGACTTCCCTCCGCTGGCTCCACCATGGCCAGCGGAGGGAAGGAAGAAGAAGAAGAAAAAAAAAAAAAAATTTTAAAAGTAAAAAGACCAAAACGCCCTTATGATTTAGGGTAAATGTGTCACACAAAACGAAAGTTCGGGATTTTTGTGTCACAAATAAAAGTTTGGGGTAAATATGTCACAGTTAGCAAACTTTGGGGGTTTTTCACGTCACAAAATAAAATTCGGGATAAATCTGTCACTCGCGGCAAAGTTTGGGGTTTTTGGTGGCTTTTTCCCTATTTTTAATAACAACAACTATTCATAAATGCTTCTTTTCAAGAACTCTCTCTTTTTCTCTTTTCATATACTCAACTTTAATGCATTCAAGATGAAATTTCAAGATAAAAATTGAGCAATTGCCGAACTGATTTCTCTGCGGCTTTGGTGTATATCCTAGAGGTATAACAATAATGTTGGCAAATAATGCTTTAAGGACAGTAATTGTCATCACGCATTAAGAATTTATTACTACTTCTCTATCTTCATTAGCAATCAAATTTCCCCAAGAATCTTAAGGTAATATTATTTTCATGGAATTGGAATTAAGCGCTTATAATCTTGACAGATTAAGTCATTTTCCTTGTGGCATACTAGATTATCTCCTGTTGACTATCGTATTTTGAAATTTATGTATAAAAGTGGTGTGATATTCTTGAAAAGAAAAGGATGATGAAAGGAAGTGCCAATGAAAGATTTCCACTACTCTATCGAAGATCTTCACAAATACTAGTGACATGTGAAATGCCTTGGAAATCAAATATAATATCTTACCATGATTAATGCATGGAAATTTTGTCTCTCAGCAAGTGAAGCAACTACAAATATGTGTTGCCAAATTCAAAAACCTTATTGATTGAAGTTTATGAGTCTCTTCAAGTTACTATAATTATTTCAAAATCGCCTTAAACTTGGAATGATTATTGAAATAAACTTCTTCACACAATTGAGAACCTGATTGTTGATAATGTGATAAAACACATTCAAATTGAAGAAGGTTCTTGAGATCATGAGGCTAATTATGTAAAAGAAGTTGTAAATAATGGGCATTTTGTTGAGAATGGCAACATAAGTAGAGACAAAGAAAGCACTGAAACAATGGCGTGCGATAATTTGATTCACTGGTATTATCATATGGATTTAAGCAAAACAATACTTATAAGTGCATTCACTCAAAATTTACCGAAGAATATGGAGTTTATAATTTGTTTATCTGTAAATGATATCATAATTGTTGGTACAAATATGCTTGGCATAAATAAAACTAATAGGTATCAATCTTCTTAGTTTAAAATGAAAGATTTAAGAGAAATTGATACAATTTTAAGTGTCAAAATGATTAAACATAGTGGGGTTATGCTTTAAGTTAATACCACTATGACAAGAAAATCATTCAAAGATATCTTCATTTGAGAATTAAAGAGTGAAATGTATCATATGATGGGCAACTAAAATGACGAAAACACTGGACAACATCTAGCACAATTAGATATGGCAGTGCAATCGGAAGTCTGATGTATGTTATGCGTTGTACTAGATTGGATATAGCCTTTACAAATTGTATAGATTTACTAATAATCCTAGTACTGTGCATTGAAAGGCTATAAGTAGAATTTTTGGTTATTTAAAGAAAATGATGCATTATGGTCTATTTTATAAAAGACAACCAATGATACTAGAAAGATATTCATATGCTTTTTGGATAACTAGCATAATTGATAACAAGTTAACATCTAAATGGATTTTTAAGCTTGCAAATGGTGCAATCTCTTGGGCATCAAAGAAGAAAACATGTTTAACTTATTCAACAGTGGAATATGAATTAAATTACTATTGACCATTAGTAAAGACGATGAAGGGCTACAGAAAGTTGTGCCCACAACCAGTGGTAATTATATCTTTACATTGTGATAATGAGGCAACTATGTCTAAGGCAAACAATAAAATATATAATGAAAAATTTATATATATTAATTTACGAAATAAGTATGCTCGATAATTAATTACTAATGGAGTTATTTCCGTAATTTAAGTTTGGACAAATGATGACCGATCCATTCACTAAGGGACTCTCGAGAGGTTTAGTAAGCAATTACGCCAAGGGAATGGGTCTTAGACCAATTGATAATGATCAAGCATAATTGAAACACAACTTTAATAATTTCTAATGAAATTATTTAAGTTAAATGGGTAACAACAACCTATTTTGTCGAGACCTAAATTTCGGGTGCATCATCTAGGGTTTAAGCTAGTGGATTGTTAAACTTAGACTTAGCTTGGACTCTCCTAAACCCATACCAATTCGCGACTTAGGTTTTCGTTTTTTGACATGTAAATAGATTTCCACTAATTAGTTTATGGTAGGCCGATTAGACACCTAAGTAAAATAACGATAGATTATTTTACTCCTACGAACTAGAGATTTTGGGTGCGGAGACTTGATTACACTAGATTTCTCTAATACCTTTTCGGTACCATTTTTTTTATTTTCAAAAATATTTTTGCAGGCATCATGGATTTATTTTAACCTAAATTACTATCATGCAACATGATGATAACACGGTGCTCAATCATTATTAAACACTCCATGAATCAAATGAATTGCATTAAATGCACAAAGCAAACAATTTTTTGGGTTTTCTTTAATTTAGAACTTTATTATAAAACGTGCACCTTAACTACATGACCTAATTTTACTAACAAATGAATTCTAACTAAATGAATCTATTATGCAAACTATTTAACATGCACTTAGTATTTTTGTCTTTTTTTTATTTGAAATTCGTAGTAAATAAAAAAATAATTAAAATGTCTAAAATTAATAATTTTCTAAAATGTTTTAGAGGTTAATTTGACTTAAATCCTATCCTATCTTAGAATACCTTTTTTAAAAAAAAAAAAAAAATGAGATTATTAAAATGTGCAAACTTTATCTAAGACCCTATTTAAAAAAAAAAAAAAAAAAAAAAAAAAGGTTATTTAGATTCAACCCTAACCCATTCCAGGAAAATTATCTAGAAGTGCAATCCTAAAATGTAATCCTAATTTACTAAACTAACACACCCTATGCAAGATTTGATTTTTGATTTTTTTTCAAGATAAGCAATTATTAGATAAATATTAAATTTAAACTAATTAAGATGTTCACCAAATGAAGAATTAAAATAATTGAAAAAATAACATATTGTCTCACAAGTTAAAATAACGATTACTCTAACCTTAAACGTCATGACATATAAAAATGTTAAAAATAGTTAAAAATTTGATTCAAAGCGTTACGGATCAAATTAATAATTATAATGATTTAACAATTAAGATATCATCAAAATGTCAAAAAATTAATATAATTAAAAAAATGATTAGAAATTTCACGGATCAAATTAATAATTATAATAATTTTGAGTAGGATAATGCCTACAAGATTTATGAAATGAAAATTGACATATCGTGTTCTAATTTAAGCAATAATAACAAAACTTAAAAAAATTAAATAACATAAAAGAAAATAAAAATAAAACAAAAAAATAGAACTAAACTACCTATGGAGATTCAAGAAAACAGCGGGGTCGACAGGGGAAGCGGACCACAGGGCGGTTGCTGGCCGGCGTCGGAGCTCCGGCGAGGGCTGGGCGGCGGCAGCAGCATGAGCAAGCGGAGGTCCAGGTGCGGGGATGACGGAGCACTGCAGTAGGCGCAGAGAGGGAGGTCGGGCGCTGCAGGTGAAGCGGGGTGCGGCAGAGAGGGGCGCTGCAAGCGGTGGCGAGCAACAGGCTGGACTCGGCGACGGGTGGGGGCGCGAGCTGCGGCAGCAGCGCGACGGTAATGCTGCTGGTGCTCGGGATGAGACGGTGCAGAGCTAGGCGATCAGCGGCGACGAGCAGGCTGCTGCTGGTGCTCGCGGGATGCAGTGGCGGCGAGTGCAGTGGCGTCGCGGGTTAGCAACAGCTTCTGGCGTTACTGAGCAGTGCGGGCGCGACGGCTGGCACAGGTGTGCTTGCGGACGGAGGCCGGCGGTGGCGTCGGCAGCTACGGAGGCGAGCGGCGCGGCGGAGAGGCAGGCGCGGTCGTCGGGCGTTGAGCGCGGTCGCTGGACGCCGGGCGCGACGGTGCTCGCGAGGACGTGCAGCGGCGGAGGCTCGGCACCGGCGAGGGAAGCGCGAACGGGGACCTGTGCTCCTTCTTCTTCTCCTGTTTTTGTCTTTCTTTTTCCCTTTTTCCTTTTCTCTCTCTCCCATTACTCTCGCGTCTTCTCTCTCCTCTGCGACCTGTCGGCTCGTCCTCTCTCTCCTCCCTCTCTCTTCCCGTTCTCCGTTGCGTTGCGGGGAGAACAAAAATCGCAGGTGCTTCTCTCCATATGCTCTTCCCCCTCCTCTGCTCTCTCTCCTCCGCCGGTTGCCGCGATGCCGACGCCCCTCCGCCTCCGCCTTTGCCCCCGACGCCCTTTCGCCTCCCTCTCGCGACCTCTGCTCCGCTCTCTCCCTCTTTCCTCTGCGGAGCGCCCTTGCTGGCCAACCCCGACGCCGACGAACCCCTGCTCGCGTTTTGGCCTCCTTTCTTGAAGGGGACTCTTAATGTTCTGAAGTCGTGTTCCAAAGCACCTTCTGTCAAGCGTGTTGTCTTAACATCATTTATGCTTGCAGTTGCGTTCACTGGACAACCCTTGACAGTTGATGTTGCAGTTGATGAAAATTGGTTTTCTGATCCAGAGTTCTGCAGGAAAAGAAACGTAAGCATCTTGTCCAATTCAGTACTCTTCTTGTCTCATGTGTTATATTGGACTAGAGCTGAGATGATCAACGTGAGTGTGAGTGTCAACATTGCATGGTTAACCATTCCTTGATGTGATCTTTCCTCTTGAATCTTTCTGGTAATTAACTAAAACCTGCCATTCCATTTCGGCACAACTCAGAAGTTATCATAATGTCGTCAATTTGGAAGTGGCTTTCTGTTTCGTCAAGAGTGCTTTATCTCCCTCTCTTTTTCTTCCAACAGTTGTGGTATGCACTCTCAATGACTTTAGCTAAGGATGCTGCCTGGAAATTCGTGAAAAGAAAAGGGTATTGATATGGTTACAATCAACCCAGGCTTGGTGATTGGTCCTCTTTTACAGCCAACACTGAACACGAGTGCTGCAGCAATTGCAAATTTGGTAAATGGTAATTCAGTGTTAACCATGCAGTTTTTCTAGATTACAGAGGTCATCCTAATACCTTTTGAGCTTTATCACCTCCCTTCCTTCTGACCAAGAAAATATTTCTCCTTCTAATCCGCTGCAATTTCAACTCAGGACACTTCTGCCTCTGCCTTCGCCCCTGACGCCAACGCCGACGCCCCTTCGCCTCCCTCTCGCGACCTCCGCCTTTGTCCGTGTCTGTTCCGATACTATTATTGCTTACTGATGTGGAGGGAGGAGCTCCTGTTTTACTATGGTATACTAGTAAGATCCCATGTATAATGTGAAGGTGCCCTACATTATTTGTAATGGGTTAGTAAACATCAGCTGTTTGATCTTGAGAATCTTGTCTTTTCATGTAAAAACACCACTCTTTCTAGTTTTTTTGAGAAGTCATATGCTTTTTTTGCTTGGGTAATATAGCAAGTGCTAAATGGATCAAGATCATTATAGTAAATACTGGCACTTCCATGGATAGAACGGGATATGAGTACAGCCACATCTATCTATCTGAGTTCTTCCTCTTCTTAGTTCTCATTTCATGTTTACTCCATCACTTCTATGACTGTAACATGTTATCTGTGTAGTTGCAGATGAGGAGCAGAAAGGACCCATGAATCCTTATGATGGCAAAGTGTACGTTCGACGGGATGCCATGTCAAATAAAGTCAGTGGCTTCTTTTCCCTGTTGAGATGTCTTTGTTGTTGTTGTTGTTGTTGTTTGAACAATAAAGAAAACTCCATTAAGAAGGTACCAAGGGGGTACTGCCCCTGTACAAAACGGCTGCCAAAGAAAAGCCACACATATGCAATTTTGTACAAAAAGAGGAACCCCTTCTAGTATGTTGGTCATTACTTGTCATATGGAGATTGTGTGACGTTTAATTTGTTATTTGCTGCTATTTCCTTAATGTAGTCATCTTCCATAGGTTTCAATCTTTTTGAAGAGTTGTGCTGACTGTTATAGGGCTATAATCCATTAAGACTCTAAGGTACTAATTACGATAAATGTTAGTTCCATGAAATGAATCTAGGCTAGCTGAGACAGGTGCATACTTTACTTAGAGGAAAGGTACTTATGCATCAATATCTCTATAAAATGAGTCCTAGTGCTCTTGGCTGGCTTTTACTGTGTATTTTGTATTACCTGCTGCTCTACCTGTGTGATGTTTTTTTTCCCCTTGTTTTGTGGTTAACTATTGCAAATATTCTATTGTGATTACACTTGCATGGGTTAATGGAAGTTTACAAGGATTATACTTCTTTGTGCTTGTGAATTAAGAATATGTTTGTGAAATGTCATCACAAATATTTTTATGATAACATGAGTGTTCTGCTTGGAAAAAATATTGAATAGTTTCAGTCCCTTTTAGTGCAGTTATCAAGAACTGTTTGGTACTAATACTTTGTTGAAAATTGGAGGGGATGTAATTCTCAATTCAAACTTACCTTTCCATGCCAATTTTCTTTTGAGAGGTTGATGTAGGTAGTTGCCTCTATACTTACACCCTACATGTCCTTTCTTGATACTTTTACAAGTTTGTTCTTCTTGTCTTTCTATATGAAAACTGGAATTGTCTTTTTTAATTTTAAGAACTTTTACTGCTCTTAGAAGAATCTAATAAAATTCTGATGATAGTTTCGCTTGTTAACATTCAATTTTCGAAATCATATGTGGATTGCCAATATTTGTGTTATGTGTGATTATCCAGGCTGCTTCAAGACTTCTCCACCACGAGGATCAGTTGCTGCATGACCAGCCTGCAAGATACCATACCCCTGGACGGATTGCCCAAACTCACTATCTTGATGTCCTGGTGGATGGGCCAACTACCAGAGTGTCATCTATTCATGGAAGTGAGAAGCTGCCTAGTGTTGATGGCGTTTAAGGTCACTGACTGCAAGTATGCCGTGTCTCGCAAGAAGATAGAGAGCGAAACAGTGTTTTATCCCCTCTGAGAGATGATCATTCCCTTCAGCCGAGAGTCTTTTCTTAACATCCAAATGGATGCTCACCAAGGAAGCCATCCATTTATCGGTCAAGAAGATTCTTCTACCCTGCCTGACAGGACAATTTTGCAAGATACTTCTGACCTGCATGTCAAGAGAAAACGCAAGGTAATTCTGATGCTTCTGAGAGCAGAATATTGTCATCACTTTTTGATATAGCTTTAGGGTGACCAAAAAATGTCATTTTGTTGCAGATGAAGAAGCCCAGATCGCTAGGGAAGTTGAAGCTAATGAAAACTAAATTCACAAAGCACTAGAGAAAGAAAATATTTTGAGGAGAAAGGTTTTCATTTATCACTTAAGGATATGTGAGCTTTGTGGAGAAAACTTTGGCATGTACTGATATCCTGTATTTTTCTATTGCAGGCTGAGGAACGAATGAGGAAAGAGATGGAAAGATTTGATCGTGAAAGAAGGAAGGAAGAAGAAAGGTTGATGCGTGAACAGCAGAGAGAGGAGGAGAGATTGCTACATGAGCAAAGGTAAGAATCAGAGCGACGGGAGAAGTATTTACAGAAAGAATCTATTAAGGTAAGTATTTGAGCTTGATATTGCATTTTCACTAGTTAGTTTCTTTTGCTTTATTTGATTGGTTAAGCAGCATCTCTTCTTTTCTCTTTTCTTTACCAACTTCTCTGGTTTTTTGTTTGGAAGGCAGAGAAAAAGAGACAAAAAGAAGAGCTTCGTCGAGAAAAAGAAGTAGAGAGACGAAAAGCTGCAGTGGAGAAGGCCACTACTCGCAGAATTGCCAAGGAATCCATGGAGCTTATGGAGGATGAACAGCTGGAGCTGATGGAATTGGCTACTGCAAGCAAGGGGTTGCCTTCAATTGTTACTCTCGATCATGCCACTATGTAGAACCTTGAGTTGTTCAGAGGTAGCTTTTTTATAGTGATTACCGTTAAGACCAGTTTCACTCCATTGATTCATTGATTGTGTGATATTGTTGTTTTAACTAGGATTCTATGGTAGCTAAGACAAGCTTTTAAATTCCTATGCTCTGTTTTAATCGTGTACCTTAAATTCAGTGGGCCCAATCCTTTCTAGAAAATTTACTGGTGTTCCATGTTGTCAAGAATAATTCTAGATATACTAAAGTTATACAATAACCATCATACTAAATGATGTTAACATTGGATATATGAATAAGTCACCATCTTGTGATTTGAATCTACTCCTGTCATCATCAATTTAATTCATGTCACATAATTTAGTGTAACCATTTTGACACATTCTTGGTATACCTACATTAGTCATCTACCAATTTATGTCAAAGTAAGCTTTGCTTTAACTTATTTCTCACTTCGTTCTGTGGGTCAGATAAATGACTTTTGGGGGCATTCTGCGTTATGTAAATCTTAGGTGTGTTTGGGGTGACATTCTCTCCCCTTTTTGCTTTACTCATTTCTTAAAACCTTAAAAAACGTGTAAATATTGTCATATGGTGTTTTTAAAAATGTTCTTATAATTCTAAGCTCACAATAATTATTTTCTTTTAGTGGGAAAGCAAAAATTTGGAGGGAAAGCAATATAAATACTTATCATAAGCTCTCTTAAAATAACCCTAGATATTTGCTCTGAAGAAAATGTATCGGGTACTCTCACAAATAAAGTTGAACAATTTTTATTTTGCTTAGCCAACTCAATTGATTGTAAAGTGAACATTGATCTGTTAAGTTGAAAACTTCCTACCTGCTCCCAGCAATTTTTCAACTCAGGCCTGTATCTGGTAAAGCTTTCTCCAATTAATCTAAATCGTATTTCTGGAATGTTTCTACAATGGTATCCTTTACATAATCTAACATCATAAGTGATGTATTTTGCTGTGAATTTTTGTGACTTATTTATAGGATCAGACGAGTAAACTGAATTGGCCTACAGAATGAGGGATTTGTTTCTACTGAAACGTTTAGAAGTGAGGATCTGGTTTATATTTCCTTGCACTTGAATTTGCTTCATGTTGTCATTTTGTAGTAAAGGAGCTGATTTTGACATCTTGAAATTATAGCCAATAGATGCAGAGACATGTATCTCTTGTTACTGTTTCTTGTTTGTATGGTGCTATTCTGGTAATTGAGTATACATGCGTATGTACATAAGCAGGCGCAAGCCTCCATGTCTATGCGTGCACGCTTTCATTTCATTTCCAACGTCGCTTTGGCCTAGGATATTATCTCATTCTACTTAAAATAAATTCAAAGAAAGGGTTTGCGCCCTAGGCATGTGTGTTCCTATCTGCCTGCCTTTCTTTGGGCATTCCAACTCTAGATGCTACTGTTTGTTTTCTATTGTCCATGCAACTTTAATGTAAGTTTTATGCTTTAGATTCGTTGAGTGCCTTTCCTCCTCAGTCTGTGTGATTAAAGAGACCATTTGCAGTTCAACCATGGACCAATTCAGAGGAGAACATTGGGAATCTTCTCATGGTATGTTTGACTATTGAAAGAGATATACATAATTTCATAATAGCTTATTTTTTTCATAATAGCTTGCACTTCCATGATAAGATTACTATATGAAAATGTTGCATCTTTATTGCGGAGACATACCATTGTCCTTGAGGCATCACAACTCATCTTTTATTGGTTCCTCACAGGTATGAGAAAGATATGCTGGCATTTACTGGCTGCAGTCACAATCTGACAGCTGAGGAGGACGAGGAACTACGGTTGATGAGATTTGAAGTAAGTCATTGGAAGGAGAAAGAGATTAATGGAACAGAGAGGAGGTTACTTGGCGGCTGTCCATTGACTCGTAGGGAGACTTTACTTCTGCTAAAGGCTCTTGGATTCCCATCTACTACCCACATTTATTTGGTGGCTGGTGATGCTTATGGAAAAGGAAGTATGCAATATCCGAGGGACGAGTACCCCAACATATATTCACATTCTACTCTGGCAACAGAAGAAGAGCTTGCTCCTTTCAAGAATCATCAAAACATGCTTGCCGGTATAGATTACATTGTCGCTCTTTAGAGCAATGTGTTTCTTTATACTTATGATGGGAATATGGCGAAAGCAGTTCAAGGCCATAGGCGGTTCAAGAATTTCAAGTAACTATTATCCTATTCCTACTTTTTTCAGTTTGTCTGATTTGTTTTATTTTTCTCCCCATTTTGATATTTGGTTTTGTTTCTGTCCTGATATGGATCATTGACAGACATCTCATCTTCATCTCCTCTTTGTGCATGCAGGATGAATTTGGTTAACCTGGTTGATGAACTAGATGAGGGGAAGATTTCTTGGAAGAAATTCAGTTCCAAAGTGAAGAAACTTCACAGAGATCGAACAGGAGCTCTGTATTTGAGGGAGTCCGGGAATTCCCAAAACTAGAGGAAAGTTTTTATGCAAATCCGCTCCCTGGGTGCATTTGCGAATCAACAGAGAGAAGGAAGTAAGGCTAAAAGGAGAAGTGTCTCCTTTCTCCGTGATGCAATTTTGGGTGCATAAGAGAGATGAACGCATGCTGTCAAGGTTCAATAAATCTTGTCAGCTGAAGATGCCACAGCTAAATCAAAAAGTTCTTTGGCCTAGTGCTCAGGCTGGCCGGTATTACATTAGCGTTACTGAGCTGCTGAATTTAAGGCCGCTCAAGGGATTCTAGTGAATAATTTATTTAGAAGAAAATGTATAGAATTCCATTGGAAGAAAGATTATGAGCCCATACCACCGGCCGTGGTGGCTCCACTGGATAAGGCTCTGCTGATCCTCAACGAAGAGGTGAAGGGTTCAAAATCCAGGGGAGGTGCTAGGTGTATTAAGTGTGACTCAGGGGTGGTGGGTCCTCCTACTTAAGTGTCACCTGGGGGTTTACGGCGCGGCTGTCGGCTGTAAGCTAGTTCCTCCAGTGCCAAAAAAAAAAAAAAAAAGATTATGAGCCCATGGTGCCAAAAAAAGAAACAAAATGATAGGAGACTTTTCTGTTTAGGGGATTGGAAAAATCCCATGAAGTTAAATTATAGCGAACTCGATTGTTAGGCATGGAAGACGGTGTAATACTTTAAATTACACAGAACGAAAGATGTCCACTTTTTTTATCTTTATCTGTAATTTTTCATTTTGGGTTGTCAAAATCTGGTTTAGTTACATCCCATATTCGAATGCGAATGCAAGGTTGTTATTTCACTCATAGTTCTTGTACCGTGCTTATCAACAATATCAGGTTTCAAGTTATATATATATATGAAGTCGGTACAGAACAGGCGAATGCCATGCATACTTTCAAGCATAGATCTACAGGGCGTGAGACTTGAATAGCTGGCATAGTTTCTTACTAGACTAACAGTTTTATGTCTCTGTTACAGTGCCAATGACCACTAGCATCAAATCCCGAGGAATTCTGGTCTCAGACCAAGATTGCGGTCGGCAAATACTTTTTGTATTCAATGCCAACTCATGATTATGTTGCTGAACATTACAAGTTTTGAGAGATGATTCAGATGGAAGATTTTCAAAGTACGAGAGTACCCAAAAAAGGAGGAACTTGAACCTCTGTAGAAATCAATTCTTATTATGCTACAGAGAATTGCGAACTGACATGCCGTTTCAAGCATTTTCTATCGACAGACAAGCAAGGGCTTCTCTTGCAAGTCCTCAAACGTCTTGAATGGACGAACTTCTTTCTACAGAAGGATCACAAAATTCACCGCATGCTTTAAAACTGCACAAATTGACATTGGGAGACCAAGAGTTTTCTTGTTTGATGTACAAAATTTACACCAAATCAACATATATAAACACACTGAAGACAAGGCAATGAACTGAAGCAAGATATCTCATTCACAAACGACAAAAGAAGTTCACCAAAAAATCTCAATCTAGATATCCAAAAGAAGGGGGGAAAAGGAAACAAGAAAACAAAGGATAAACAAAACCCCCCCACCACTACAATTGAAGAATAGATTTAACGAGTTCATTAAGCGGCGCAAGCTCCTCTTTGTTGATCAACCGAAATTCCTGCATCAAATTAAAGCCAATCAAGACTTGCCATCACAAGTCTTTTTTGTACTAGACTCTCGTTGTAAAGCTGATAACCTAACTAAACTACTGCTTGTGACTCATTAATATAGTAATTGAAAGTGCTTCCTTGACCCAAACTTAATAAGACTAAGAACATATCAAAGCCAATCTAAAAAGTATGATAGAATCATATGGGTAAGTCCTATCTGCAAAGCTTACCAGCTATGCTTACTTACCCATGTGAAGAGAACGAAATGCTTGAAGCAAGTATTTAGATGAGCTTCTTCCTTCAAGTCAACGATTTTCTGAAAATGTGAATGGTAGATATGGGCATAGACACAGAACAAGCGCCTGAAAATGGTTTTGACAACATCTTTGAAATTGCTCGGAAATGGAGCCCCTGTAAACATGTCAGCAGGGATAACTTAGTGCTTATGTAGTAAAAAGCAACTAACAAATTCATTAAATTTCTCTATGTTTTGAGTATAGAGTAAGCATGGATCTCCACCAATTCATGACAAGCCTTTGGCTTTCAATGCACCAAAAACTCTTTTCCACTAATTTGGAACTTGTATACTAGTCCAGCAACCATACCCCAATCAGGAATTGAAGGCAGGGAGGCTGCTCAGGTTAAATGAGGGGTCTAGGCAACAATTCATAAAGATTGACATTGATAATTTGATATAGAATATAAAAAAAAATGTTCAACACCATCAGGCCTGAATGCTGAGGCATGACAGCTCTGCAAGTCCTTTTGAGGTAATCCTCGAGTAATACTTTGGAATGAAGATAATATTTTGCAGAAAATAGATCGAGTCACATCTGAATGATGATCCGAAAAGAAGAAAAATGACAAAGCTCTGCAAGTACAAGTTCAACGATTCTCTGTCTAAGAACTTCTGCTGCCTTCTCAACAGGTGCACCTTCCAGCATGTTTTTCTCATTCTCGAATTCATATTTGAAAGTACTTCAAAAAGCAGGCCACTGGATAACCTCCAACCTGACCAATTGTTTCAGAAGCAGCCTACGTTCAAATATCGAAGGCATGGTGAACCAATTCTATAGCACATTATTGTGATATTTCAAGATGCACAGCCAATTACCCACAACAATTCACAGATGGTACCTGAATTGGGAATTTTCTGAGAGATTTTTATCCTCTAAAGACTCATTAAGAAGGCTTGATTGCATAGGATCATGAGGTGCTACAACCAAGCACCAGCAGATTTTCCTTGGAATCTGCATAAAATTAAATCACAGAATGAACAGCTGTTCCTTGAAACACGCAGTGAAGACTTAACAATGAAAAAGATTCGCCGGTGTACACTGCTCCGGGTTTCCTTTCACTGATGGAATCTCACTTATTGCCTTGTAGCATCGACATATCTCAAGTTAATCATTGCTGTGCGAGCAATACCTATACCTACATTGCTAACAACATAAATGCAGGGTAAACTAAGATGCGAATACAAATCTATCAAGTACATCTGGAACGCCAGAGTTTGCGCTAAAGCTAGAAAGGAACAAGAGAATGTGCCGTTGTTTGAACCACAAGCTGAACACCAGGTGGCACTTGATCGGCAAAAACACATCAGTTAAAAGATAGTGGGCACAACACTAGAAAAAGCAGAAGACCAATTTACCGTATCATGAGTCATAGTTTATCCATTTCAACTCCAGAAGTAACAAAATATCAGCTGGAGCTTCTTCCACAATGCTTTCACCTTCTTAACACCTCTTTCTCTCTTTGGAAGGAATTTCATCATACATACCGAGGCTGATCTTCCTAGAAAGGATATGTGCTGTGCACAGACATAATCCTGGCGATCTAAGCACAAACAAACCATCAAAATAGGAATGCTGGACAAGCAAAAACTAATCACAAGAACAGTGACAACAGAAGTCGACTTCTAGTTAACCCCAATTTCTTGCATCAAATCAGTAACTTCTGCGACAAGACCATGATCTTCCTATATTTTTGCAAGTTTCTTGATCAACTGTGCTCTTTCAGTTTTGACATATATTTGCATGACAAAACTAGCTATAGAAACCACGGAACAAAAACAGATTATGAATGAATATAAGCTGCAATGAAGTTTGATTTCACATATTCACTTGTACATATCAACCAATTAATTCTAGGTTATGTTTAAACCTTTAATGCAAATGTCATATTAACCAATTTTAGAATATGTGATCAAAGATTTTTTTTTTAGACACTCACTTATGCAATTCTTCTTGTCATTTTAAAGCATGACAAAAAAAAAAAAAGATATTTATTTAAAAGCATCCGAAAGAACTCAGATAGTTTTGCACGACCGAAACGTGTATCAATGTGTAACTCTCATAAGAATGCACATTTGTGATTTATAAGAATTTTTTTAATTTGTATAAGTTGGTAATTATGGTAAACTTAAACTTGCTTCCATCTATAACAACTTGCAAAATCATGAAAAACCAATTAATCTCCATCTCAAATGCTCCTTTCTCTATCCTCACTAAGAAAAAGCCAAATATACGTAGTCTATTGCATACATGCTGCAAGGTTATACCTACCTACTGGCAATACCAAATGGTTGGCTATGAATCCAGTATATTGAAGCTTAGGTACAGATACAGCATCACTGGGCTACAATAGAAATCTGGAAAATGTAGGTAGGTGGTCTTTGCCATTGATCATCGGCATATAAACGATAAAAAAAGACAATCGAGTACCACCACATAATATGATCAATAATCATCCAACAATTTTAAAGTTCTCTCTAATTATTGTTAACCGGTCATTTCGATGCTCCGAACAATACTCAGCGGCAACATAAACTTGGTAAATATGGATATATTACCTGCCAAAGCATATCGAGAGAAGGATCCACACAAATGCACTAAGCCAACTTGATTCCTTATAAGCAACCAAACCTGAAAGATCATGAGATTGAAATAGAAATGAGTTACACAGGGTAAAACAAGACAAATGTCTCATCCCCAAACTGTAGCCATCAAACAAGAACTCCTAATTGTGGGCGTCTAAAACCAAAGGTGCTGCTCTCAAATCTCATAGGCATGATTGCAGGCAATGGTTCCATAAGCTTATGAAGGATAAACTCTGAAGTTGATGAAACCATATGATATCGCTTCACAATCGTCCTATCCATTTCTAACAAACAGAGAGTCCTTATGCGAGTCCTCTATTCTATCAAATGAGTCAAAAAAATTGCATGCACCAAAGTTAGCCAACAGAAGCATTAGAGACATACAGAAAGAGCAATGACGTTGATGTAGGAGTTAATTAGCATCGCTGTCATCCACCTGCAAATTGATAGCACCACTCAGTATATTCATAGGACAGAGACTAATATGCTTACATGTTAAAAAACTAACTCGGATGCAAATGAAAGAAGTACGCCCCCCTCATATTTATATTAAAAAAAAAAAAAAGAGTCCAGTCCTGGCATGGGGACCTGCTTAAATTGCATGATCTCATGATTGAAGAATAAAAGTACCAAAAGAAAAGCATAGAAACCTCCATACTTAAAACGTCAATCTAATATCCCAAGGGAGAGTTTAGTGCAACATTTGAGCTTGACAATATACTAACATCTACCTCAATAGTATATCCATCACTGATCAGCATCACGCTATAAAATGGGAACTAGCATGACCTGGTATGACTGACTTGGTCAAACCAAGTTATCTTGACGGGAGAATACAACCCTCACTGAAACTGAGCTGTTGGAGATGGGAATTTATTCTCACCTTCCTTAACTAAGCAACACAAAACTAATCAAATATGAGATACCATTGACACCTTAGCGGAGAGACAAGACAACCAAGTCTTCCAAATATTATTTCCATGGAAGTCCAGAAAGACAAAATGCTGACCGCAAGAAAAGACTCCAACCAGATAATGTACAATCGCAATTAATTTTCCTTTTGTTCCACAACTTGAGACAAAATCAGCAAAACTCAGAAATGATGAAGGTACCGATATTCCTTGCAATTATGCTCAAGCACATTAGTCTCAACAAACAATGATTAGATAAACGAAGTAGCTTTTCCACCAAAAGCATCCATGCTCGAGCTCCCTGCAAAGTTACAACTGGCATCAGAAACAGAATCCAGAGATTTGCAGTTAATGTATTTCAAATCCTTTCAGCTTAAGAATCAATCCGATGGAAGAGATGCTCTACAATTGCTGAGAGAGTCACCATGTAAAAGCATCCACAATGAAGAATACAAATCAGAATACCTGATTATTTAAAGGGTGAACAAGATGCTCGAAATAAGTGACCACATAATAAAATTAGCAAGGGCACGCATCAATTTGTAAACCCAATTATTCATACACTAAGTTGTGTCTTCCTATGCGTGAAAAGCTATTAATAGGGTTGATAAATCTGTCACAATTATTGGTAACTTAGTAGAGACCTATCTCATATTTCATATCAAGTCTCAAGTCATATTAGTCTCTTAAACCACATAGTGCAGCTCTTCAAATTTATCGATATTTATCACCTCCAGTTGAGATAAAATCACAATCGTATTGTCATTGTCAAATTTCACAACCGTATTGTCATTGTCAAATTTGCATTGAACTTGCGTGTTTCTTAATTGGACTGGATGCATACCTTACTTTTCTTAACATCTGATTGACTTAATTGATTTCGTAACGACTTCTAAGACTATATGCACAATTGAGAATTCTAGGAATATCTTCTTTTTCCTTTATATTGTGGGCATTCATGAAAATTTTCCCACATAGTAGGTCTATTGATAATAAAGTTCGTATCTTTTGCGGGTTTTGTTGTTTCAACTGTATGTTTGAGGATGGCCAAATATAACTGTTACATTTTAAGGTTACTTTCCATTATCTCGACTCTCTAATCTTAGTCATGTGACAAATAGAAAGAAATTAGGCTTGAATTATCTATAAACGAGTATTTTATTGACCACTACGTTATGACACAACATAGGAAGACATAACCAACAATTATTCATAGGAAGACAAGTAAAGGGTAGATTTCAACAAACGGTTCAAAGAGAGTGACCAAGCATAGGAAGACATAACCAACAATGTTGTAACTTCTCTCACTTCAGTTGTCGCACTTCCAGAAAGCAAGCACTGTCAAGGGTTTGCTGTGTCCTCATGCCAAATCCCTGAGCACCCAGGAGAGTTACTTGCGTTGCCATCTTCAGGCGGAGAAAGAAGACATGCTCATGGTCATGGCGGAGAAACCCGAATGTCTCTTGAACTTGGAGTGACGTACTATGGTGAGAGGCATGCTGCACAGGCAAACTCAATATGCTGAAAGGCGGAAAAAGAGAGGCTTTCCGTTTTTCTTCTGATCCAACAAATTACAAGAGAGCTAAGAAAACATCAGTAGTGAGAGGACACCTCTAGCCAAAAATGATGTCATAAATTCGCAGTCGCATCATCTCGGAAAACAATTAATCCACGGAGACAATGCCATCATTGTGAAGTTATTGCAGGAATTCAGTGCTAAGAGATGTATAAAGATTGAAATTTTGCTATCAGACAGGATAATTTAGCGAGATTATTTGAATATCCCATCAAAGTGGAATTCAAAGCCCATGCGCAATATATCCCAATCATCATCTAGCCAGCTTGCTCAAAGAGGAATCAGATGCTTCTTACTTGTACACAATGCACAGTATTTAACCAACGCTGCGAGGGGAAAAAAGATCATGAATGTGCAGCGCTTAGGAAGCCTAAATGCAAAATTAGAACTCACATGATCATAAACTTTAGCAAGGGACATCAAAGTTTTCACAACCTTAACCATACAATGCCGTCATAGATCTCCTTCTCAGTGCTCACATGGCTCCGATGAAGTTTAAAGTAGACTAATTTTCAACCTCTGACCTTAATTCTCGACTATGAAAGATTGCAAAACTGACCCTGAAGGTGGAAAACTAGCAACTGCTACTTGCAGAAAAGCTTTAGTAGTAAACCAAATCCACAGGATGAGATGAGGCAACGACAGAAGGCATCTTGATCTAAACAAAAAATCATGACACTTTCAAAATCCTAATTCATATACGCTAGGCAGCTGCTTACGCAGAGATAAATGAGTGCATTTCATGTAAATGAAAGACGATGGCATGTACCTATCAAAGGACAAGCATATTTCCAATCCATGTGATGATTAAGGAAAATGCAAGCTGGTCACTATGAGTGTCAAGGACATATATTGGGAGAGCAGGTAAATGTGTTTTTGATATTTTCTGACCAATCCAGTCAGCCAGCAATTTTGTACAAGACCAAAAAGAACAGTATTTTGGGAAGAGAGACCTAAAAACAAAAGAATGAAGTATGGACTAACTAAAAATAGATGAATTTTTTCATGAAAAGAGAAACTCATACATGTAACTTTAACGAAACGAAATTACCGTTCTAGTATCACCAAAAAAAGAAAAATCCATCACAAACAATGAGATGTTTCAAAAGTTGCTAATGGGGAGATATCCTGAGAAGATTGACAGATTTTTGCCATCAGCAGGGACAAATTATAAGAATATTTCATTAATCCATCCTTATGGAACTCAAAGCCCATGCGCAATATCCCAATCATCGTCTGGCAGGGTGCTGAAAGAGAGAACTGCTTTTGTTGTTTCTCCTGAATTATCTAGTTAAGTACACTGTACTGATTCAAGATCATCACAGAATAGCAAAACAAAGCCTGAGTAACAACAAATTGAGGACACGATTTATAAAATTCAAGCAATAAGTGTCCAACTTCGAATATATTTCACCCAAAAAACTTGGTTGTCCTTGCGAATCTATCTCATCCCGACAATACATCTCAAGCAGCATTCAATCAATATAGCTATAGGCAAGTTAGAGAATGAACCAGAAAGGAGTCCAATGCTGCACAAATTTAAGTGAGCACACCAAACCTCCCATTTCTAGTGACCAAATAAAAGCTCCTACACGGAACTCCAAGTATCTCCTACTTCAGCATTGTCATTCACAGATTTGGCAGGGTATATTATGTTACCAAAAGGAGGAAACAAATGGAACAAGACATTGTCCCCACGAAGACAGAAGACACATCGATATATACAAGCAAATGTCCATCAACCTCTTTGAAATCCTCTGAATGCAAGGAATAAGACATCAAGAGGATTGACTGCATACAAGGATGGATGATTTCGTATTGCACAGATATGAGCTCCTCAGGCTTCAATCAAATAGCCTGGGAAGCCTTCGATATGTGCGTTTCTTCTTCAACTAGCGACATCACAAGAATTCACCACCATCAGCATCAGAAAGACCACACAAGGCTCGCTCGTTAACTACAACTAGCGAGATCCCAAGAAGCAGAATGAGAGAACCCATCATAGGATAAAATTGATTCATTATGCCAACCTATTCTAAACTGTCTCTACATTCCAAATGCCCTCTCGATATCTTTCTTGTACCATTTTTATCTCTTTCATTAATAATAACTTCCGAAAGCATCCCTTCAGATGCATAAATCTTCACTAGAACATTACGAATATTTTCTCGGTGCGCATATCAAATAGCTTTGGGAGAACAATGAAATAATCAGTACAAATCTCTATTAAACCACAGACCCCCCCCCCCCCCGGCCCCCATAAAAAAAATAATAAGAAGAACACCAACCACCACCACCACCACCACCACCAATAACGCAAAATGTAATTTCGGCAGAACAAGCGGCAGACTTTGCAAAACTCAAGTTGTTGATCAAATACGACAGTAGACCATCATTGCAAACTTACAATGATGGTCTACTGTTGGATTATCGCCCAAATAGAAAAAAAATAACATGATCACAAAAAGGTAAGAAAAATGCAATATGTGTACCTCTCAAGTGAAGTAACCAATTGTGAGTATTAATATATTCTGGCAATATTGACAAATATCCATTCAAGCACCAAACTGACTAAAATGTTAAGCATCTCCAGCTTCAAACAAACTTTTCGTGCATGTGTGCACATTTGGACCGAGAGAGAGAGAGTGAAGCACTTAATATCTTTGTGGCTCTGCAATTACATGATGCATTTAATTAGACTTAAGACATCATTATACATGAAGACAGCTTTATTATAATAGCACTTTAGCAAACATAAGTATATGAGATTTTTTTCTCCTATGAAATTGTCAAATGTGATTGTCAAGATGGAATATCCAATTTATTAAAAAGTTCTAAGAAAACTAAACTTACAATATTTAGCCCATCTTGTTTGACACCTACACTAATTAACTATATATTCTAAGGGAATAAAATATCCCAATCATTATCGTTTATGAGTAAAATGACATAATCCTACTACTAATATGCATGGGCTAATAATGAGAGACATTGGGACTAAATTCCACGTGAAAAACAAACAAACAGTCACTGAATAAAACTAGATGAACAAATGCCTCCAGCTTTGTCACCAACCATCTCTACCCATTACTAATGCTACATCAGGCGAAGAGGAACCAGAGAAATGTATGATAAGCAAATGAATTGCAACAAATCACAAGGCAAGGTGAATCTTAGGTTATAACATTATAAAGCAAAGAGGTTTATCAAAATGATACAAAGCAAAGAAAATTTTCCTTCACAATCTACATTATAGTGGAAACTTGCTTTCAAAGAGCCATCTATCTACAAGAGCATGTTTACCATGGAGGTGTAGAAAATCCTAATGCAAATGTGCCTCCATCCTTATCCGACTATAAACCTTAACATGAATTCTACTAAGTGGAATCCAAAAGGAAAAAAACGAACCTTCGGACGTACCGGAGTCGCCAATGGGGTGCCTATCGCTGGGGCTTGGGAAGGCGACGGCGGGAGGCGACGGCGTCGGCGACGTCCGCGTTCAGGAGCAGGGGCGCTTCGCCGAGGAAAGAGAGAGACCTTCGTTCGCGGAGAGGGAGGCCAAAACGCGAGCAGGGGTTCGTCGGCGTCGGGGTTGGCCAGCAAGGGCGCTCCGCAGAGGAAAGAGGGAGAGAGCGGAGCAGAGGTCGCGAGAGGGAGGCGAAAGGGCGTCGGCGACGGCGTCGGGGGCGGAGGCGGAGGCGGAGGGGCGACGCCGGCGTCGGCGTCGGCGTCGGCGTCGGCGTCGGGGGCGACCAGCGGAGGAGAGTGTCAGAGAGGAAGAGACAAGACTACTATTGGACGAGAGGGGGAGGGTGGGGGGTTTCCCTCTTCTTCATTTTTTCATGAAATTCTTCCAATTTTCACTCCGTCCCTCAAGAATTCTCTTACGCTTTTGTTCTTTTCACGAATTTTTTTGCGAATTCCCCTCCCCTTTGCGCGCACAACACCTTTTATACAGGACAAATTTAGATCTTTGTGGCATATATTTTTTCCAATTTTGCTTGTGCATATTTCCCTAAATATATCATTGAAATATATGTACTCACGCAATATTCTTTTTTGTATTTTTTCAAATGTTTTATTAGAAAGTTTTTTTCTACCCAATAATATGTCACCCCGTGTATATTACCTGAATATGTGAAAAATCTCATGTCGTATCAACACTCACCGTTAGTCCAATACAAAAAAAGAAATAAAATAGAATAAAACAAATGTCTCTAAATTATATGTTATGCAAAATTTATTTTTATTTTTTAGGGGTAAAAATTAACCCATTTTTTATGCAAAAATTTAGGTGTCAACACTATTGTAACTTGACAGTCATTGAGTACCGAGACAAAAGAGTACCGAGACAAAAGGTTAATACTCATAAAAAGTTAGGAGGATGAGTGTTAGAAAACACTATTGATGAAGTTCAAGGTTTTAGCAAGACAATGCTAAGATAACAAATTTAGGAACTTCACCTGTATAAACATAAGAAGTAGTGTCACTTCTAACAAAAGTCAGATGAACTTTTGTAGATGTTCATGAATGTAGGAGTACAAAGCCATAAAAGTGCTTAGGTGTATGAAATTCCTCACCGAATGTGTATAAATTCATATGTGTGATAATTTAATTAACAAGCGAAATCATGATTCACTAATTTTGTTAATAGAATTATTTATACTAATTCAAAATTCAAATTTTAATAGATACCTTCTTGTATGTATGAATTCATGTAAATTAGTGTAGATAACAAACTAAGTGGGGATTGTTAAAATAATTTATTATCATAAAAGAGGCATCTCTTGGTTAAGGAAATACGTGACTCTTGGTTATTAAAAAAAAAAAGAAAAAGTGACTCTTCATTTTAAGAGGAGGTTATCGGTAGTTATGAAATGAGGTTATTCTTGACATTAAAAGTGATAATGATTGAAAATAAGGTATATATTCCCAACAGATGGATTGATGAATAAAGACCAATTCACATATTATTTATAATAACACAACTGTTCATAAATGTTTTTTGAAAACTCTATCTTCTTCTCTTTTTCATACATGCAATTTTAAGATATTCCAAATGAAATTCTAAGAGATAAATTAAGTAATTGTTAAATCGTTTCTCTGCGACTTTTGTGTATATTCTAGAGACATGGTTGTTCTAAACCCAATAGCAACAATAGTAAGGGCAAATAATACCTCAAAAATAGTGATCGTCATATCAAGAATTTATTAGTACTTCTCTATCTTCATTAATAAATAAATTTCCTCAACACCAATGTCATCCTCTCGTGCACAAGAAACTAGCGATTCATCTCCTTTTTTCACCCTCTTGTTAGGCGAAGTTTGACATCCACAAGTCTAGGCACCTCCGAGAGTCGACTTCCGAAAAATTTTCTAAGAAGCCATGCCCAATAGGTTTATGTTGCTAACCTTATCATTATATTTTCTTTGAAAAGATAAAACATAGTATGGTTTTTTTTTTTTTTTTTTTTTTTTTTTTGGGCATGTGGAAGCACTTGCTGATCCAAAAAATAGTGGGAAAAAAAAAAAAAGGAAAGGAAAGGATAAAGTCGAAGTTAAATAATATTATCATTCAACTTGTTCATTTCCGCTTGCCTTCTCCCTCCCTCCCTCTCTCTCTCTCTCTCTCTCCCTCTCTCTGTGAACTAAATAATATTATCATTCAACTTGTTCATTTGCACAAGCCTTCTCCCTCCCTCCCTCTCTCTCTCTCTCTCTCTCTCTCTCTGAACCACCATGCTCTTCCTCACTCATCTCCTAGCAGTTCTAGGTTTTCTGTTGCTCTTACTAATCCTATGGAGGGCAAGATCTTCTCCAAAAAAACCCAAAGGCACCATCTTACCCCCGGAGCTGCCGGGCGCATGGCCGATCATAGGCCACCTCCACTTGCTACGCGGTGAGACCCCACTGGCCAGGACCCCGGCTGCCATGGCCGACAAGCAAGGGCCGATGTTCCGGATCTGGCTCGGAGTCCATCCGACGACCATCATAAGCAGCCGCGAGGCGGTCCGGGAGTGCTTCACCACCCACGACAAGGAGCTAGCTTCTCGTCCCAAATCCATGGCGGGAGTACACTTGGGCTACGGGCACACCGCTTTCGTCTTCGCGGAATACGGAGACCTTTGGCGCGAGATGAGGAAGATCACCGTGCTCGAGCTCCTATGCACTCGAAGGTAGGACTGTAGGATTATAGTCTGAATTTAGATTGGTTCCATTCAGTTTAGAAGATAAAAGTAGTCGTGTTTGGCTTTGGCCTTAATCAAGCAAAACTTCACTGAATTATACACGGGTCGAACCAAATGGAACTCAATCCTCCTTTGGATCCGTTTGGTTCAACTTTGGGAAAATAATTTTGAGAAAATGCAAATATTTTTTTAGGTAAAGGGCATTATTTAGTAAATTATAATGTCAAACTTTTTGGCAAAACTCACATTTATAATTGACTTTTTTTATTTTTTAAGTCTAGAAATCAAATTCGGCAGTTAGTTGACCAACTGTAGAAGGCTAGATTTGGCTGCCGAATCGCTAGATCCGGTAGCCTGAGGTCACGGAGGCCAAATTTGGCCGTCTAGTGGCTAGATTTGGTCTCCAGACCGCCAGATTTGGCCGCCGGCGAGCCAGGGGACACCGCTTGGGTCCGCTTGGGTCCGCATGACCTTAGGTAGTGTCACCTAGCGTGCGCGAGCTAGGCGACACCGCGTGAGGTCCCACTTGGGCCGCGGGTCGCGCCACCCTAGGTGGTGGTCATCAGGGACACATGACCCTAGGCGGCGATGGCGGCTACTGGAAAAGCCCGACTCTCAGGCGGGAAAGACAAAGACAAAGACGAATGGGGAAGAAGATGAACAGTGACAGAACTGACATTTGTAAAATGCCAAATGCTCAAAAGCAAGTCTTGAGATCCATTGGGCTTTTAGCATTGGGAATATTGATATTTAGCCAATAAGCTTTCAAAATTGTTTGTCATACACAATATTTTCCCGAACCCCTTGGGAAAGCTTCAAAATTGTTTGCCAAACACAATATTTTCCCCAACTCCTTGGAAAGTTGAACCAAACAAGGCTTTCCTAGGGCATTAAGCAAGGTTGCAACAGGGATTCTCCAATTGGAGTTCCATTAAATACTTGTTACGAATACTATCTCTTCGTAATGGATCAAGAAACCGAACTCAAATTGAAACCATAACCTTTTCTTTTCGACTTTGATTTGCATATCAAGCTCGACTTTCTGATACTCTACCCATCGAATCCACCGCACTGTTCACTCATAATCTTGTGATGAAGGCTCCCTCTGTATGAAGGCTCTCTCTGTTTCTCTTGCAGGCTTGACAATCTAAAGCACGTTCAAGAATCAGAAATCGACTCCTTCGTCAAGGACCTGCGCACCCTTTGCATGACCAACACCGACGACGCCCAAAATGGGTCCTCCAAGGGGGTGGTCATAAGCGAATTGCTCGAGCTCCTGACCTTGAACATCATGACCAGAATGATCGCGAGCAAGAGATACTTCGGACAATTGTCAGCGTCGACTGGGTCCTCCACCGATTACGACGAGGCAAGTCACCTGAAGGAAATGATCAAGGACTTCATGTACCTTTTTGGGCTCCCTGTAGTTTCAGACTTCTTGCCCTTCCCGGAATGGACCGACTGCACGGGAACCGCGAAGACCATGAAGAGGGTGGCGAGAGAACTCGATGAGATCGTTGGGAAATGGGTTGAAGAGCACAAGCTGAAGAGATGTGATCACAGAGGAGAAGCGATCGATGTGAGGGAGGATTTCATAGACGTGATGCTGTCCATGATCGGGGAGGATAGTTTCGCCAAGTTTGGTCACCCTCCTGAGAGGCTCATCAAGGCAACAGTAGTGTTATGACTCTTGTGATAAAGCAGATGGGTTTTCCATTTTATTCCCTTCCCTTCATATTTTCTTGATAATCCTTGATTGGAGGAAAGGAAGGAATCAATAGTCCAAAGCTTCCACTGAACCCATTAATGGCCTTTCTCGACTGAAGGGTGTCGGAAAATATCTTGTGGTCAATTTGCACTTTTCCTAGCAAGAAATTGGTGCCATAATATCTGAGATCTATATAACTGAAATTTTAATTTATGTCCATTGTGATATCGATATCTCAACTTTTTTTTTTTGTCATCACTGTACTTCTATGATATCAACAGTCCAAACTTTTCTTGTATCGTCAATCTCTCAAACTCATACGAACGTGATCTCAAACTTTGGACTTTCAAGTTTAAGGGTATTAATGTCATAGTAGGCAAAGTTTATTCTTTTTTTTCTTTTTAGGTGATAGACGGAAAGTATTTTTGTAAGATAGTATGTTTGGGGTATTGGCCTCACAATAAGAAATTTTTTATGATTTTTTTTTAATGGTAAATAGAGGATGTGTTTTGTTATACAAGTACAATTTTAGGCGGTTTTAGTGACTTACAAAAAGAGTTTGAGATATTGATGTCATGACCATTAGGACTTTTGGCAGTATATTTTCTGAAATTGTCTAGGCTTCTTCTTGACAATTTTTCCAAATTGATCCAAAAAAGGGTAAAAGGGTCCACTCAGTTTTTTTTTTGGGTTTATAGTTTTCATAGAATGATGTAAAAGAACTCACCTTCATATTCAAACCCTGCAGTAGCTTTATCTTCTTTCTAGAATTGATGTGTGGTCTAAATTATATGTACTGATTCATGTTCTTGGTCCTCTGTGATTTTTCATTTGGCCAATTTACATGCCGAAGAACAATATAGTGGCCGGATCAGACACAACATATCTGACCTTGACATGGGTCTTGTCTCTGTTACTCAACCACAAACACGTCTTGAAGAGAGCTCAAGAAGAGATGGACCTCATGGTGGACAAGGACAAATGGATACGGGACTCCGACATTGAGAACTTGCCTTACCTCCAAGCCATCGTCAAGGAAACCTTACGCCTATATCCAACAGGTACCTCCATTTTCATGTGATTCATAATGTTTGATATGACTTGATATTAACATGTCATAGTCATCATGCAATTGGAAGCATTAAGCATGACATCCGAATGTGAAGCGACATGATGCGTGTCTTGGAGATGTAATGGGATGATATATATGAAAATTTGAATGACCATTCCTTGGCATCAGCTCCCCTTGCAGCCCCGCATGAAGCGAGAGCGGACTGCACCGTGAGCGGCTATCGCATCCCCAAAGGTACTCGGATAATCGTCAACGTGTGGAAACTGCACAGAGACCCTCAAGTCTGGTTCAACCCAGAAAAATTCTTGCCCAAAAGGTTCTTGATAAATCATTCAGGTACGAAGATCTGCCCATCAACCCTACGCATATGGAACTCCTAAGAAAATGTTAGGGACAAAGAATGGCTTGAAAGTAGTTTTATCAAGCAAGGCTTGCAATGAATCTCAATTCAGTCAAAAGAATTGACCAACAAAAGCCATGTTAAATTCAGTTATTTCATTTATTTTTTTTGGGTCCCCTTGAAGGTATGGATGCTTTGGGTCAGCATTTCGAGTTCATTCCGTTCGGGTCGGGTAGAAGATCATGCCCTGGAGCCGTGTTGGCATTGCGAGTGACCCACTTGACGCTGGCTCGTCTTCTTCAAGGATTTGACTTGGCCACACCGTCAAACAAATCGGTGGACATGATCGAAGGCTTAGGGGTCACCTGCCCAAGGCCTCTCCTCTTCAAGTCATCCTCACCCCGAGGTTGCCTCCCACGCTCTATGAGCAATTGACGGCAAATTAGAAACTATTTTCATCGGGAAAAGAAAAAAAATCCATGTATGTGAATAATCTTGCTTAACAAAATAATTGTGTGTGTAAATAATATGGATTAGACGACTGTTAAACCATGATCATCTTAATGTAGATGCAGCGATACTATCCTCTAATATACAAAAAACTTTCGTTTCATCTCCTTTTTTCCCCTTTTGTTAGGTAAAGTTTGGCACATTTAAGTCTAGGCACTTCCGGGGGTTGAAATTTGAAAAATTTTCTGAGAGATGATGCATGGTACAATTATGTTGCCATCCTTTTCGTTAGGATGTCCCATGCTTGATTCAATGGTTGACATGGATCGATTAAAGTCAAAGAATGATAAAGTTTCCTACTTAGAAAAATAATTATCATCTCTTGAAGCCTTCAATTGTAAGTTTTAATTCCATAGAAGTGAGACAAGGGGTAATCTTCTTTTGGAGCCCAAAGTAAAGGACCTAGCAAAGTCACATAGGTAGGGGGATCCTAAATCCAATCACATTGGGCAATTTTAGTAATTGCATTCCTATGGTTGAAAATTTGGGAAAGGTATCGCCAAAAAGAGAGAGAGAGAGAGAGAGAGAGAGAGAGAGAGAGAGAGAGAGAGAGAGTACATTAGATCTGTTTGGCCTTCAATGATAGATTTGTTACCATCTACTTTCAAAGAGGAGAATTTTCAATGATGGATTTGTTACCATCTATTTTCAAGGAGGAGAATGGATCTCTTTTTTAGATTGAACATTAGTTTCAAAGAAAACCCAATTTAGTTACCTTCTCCAATTTATTGCCTTGCCTTGCAATAACAAGCACACGAAAAAAACTAATCCACTTTTCTTTTTAAATTGTATGGAATCTCTTGTATTCAAAGCATGAATTGACAAAAATAGGCCAATGATAATTAGATTCATGATTGAACGGAAGGTATTACGAAGAAGTTTGGCATTGACACGGTATGTCATGAACACAGTCGCATATGAATCTGTCAGCCAAACTTCGTGACCAAATATGGTGGCAAAAAGAGGAAAAAGGATCGTCCCCTCGATTTAGTCAACTCCCCCTTTTTAAGTTTAAGCAATTTCCTCCATAATCCGGATCTTTAATTACCATCTTATTCCGGAAAGAATATCAGTAACTCATAATTGAGATTCCACACGTGGCAGGACCTCACTGGCGTATGAGAAAGTGGGGAAATTCGTTTAGATGCAATTGCCTAATAAATAACAAAAATATAACAGTAACACCCTCTGCATGCACTCTATTTGTCTATACATAACGCCCCTCCCTCTCCCTCTCTCTTCTCCTTCTCCTTCTCCTTCTTCTTCCTCCTCCTCTGTCCAGACACATCATAACGCCACTCTCTCTCTTTCTTTCTCTCTCTCTCTCTCTCTCTCTCTCTCTCTCTCTCTCTCTCTCTTCTGTGAAAAGGGGAAGATGGAGAAGAAGAAGAATCTGCCGGTGGTGGTCTGGTGGCTGAGGAGGCAACCCATGAAGGTGAAGGTCACGGTGGTGGCGAGCCTCATGGTGGCTTGCCTGGTGGCCCTGAAGCTGACGGTGAAGAACCACGGCCACTTCTTCGTCGCCTCCGAGCTCAGCCATGCGGTCGGGCTGCTCGTGCTCGGGTACAAGCTCATCCGCCAGAGGACTTGCTCCGGTACAACTCCTCTCCTTTTCTCCCTCCTTTTTTCTTTTTCTTTTTTTTTGAATTTTTTTTATTTACATTCTCTGTTTTATAGCCATTGAGTTGCTTTCCCTTGCCTTTATTTCTTGACTTTTGGCCGAGTGAACTGGGCAGATGTCGATTCAATTTGCACTGATCGTTTGGACCATGCACCCGAAATTTCGGCTCGTGTCTATGGTGTAATAGGTTTTCTAGCGGGGGCTATGGAAAAATCGGAGATTGGAAATTATTGTGTAGACCGGATTGGATGCATTATGTGCCCTTCAAAGCTATCGGAAATCGAAATCTGAAATTTGGTCGATTTAGGTTGTGTGCGCTCGGTCCATGCAATAAATTCTATTTCGAAAGTATTTTCCAACGACTCAATGCGGGCTTGAGGCCTCCTTTGATGGGTAAGCCAGCAATCTAGAACAAGCAGATTAAGCCTTGTGTGATATCTGATCCATTGTTCCTAGCTAATGATTCGAATTTGCTTGAAGGATCCACTTTCATTATCATAATCATGAGGATGGTCCTTCTAGAAAAGTCAATTGCAATGAAACGATAAGAAACAAATCTTATTGGGGCTAATCATTCAATGACTTCTAGTGTTTTGTAATGTCTCCGGGAACATTGCATAATCGACAGTAAAGTGTGCCTTTACTCTTCAAAAAGAGTTCGTGGGATGCAATTTGCTCGATGCTGTCGATGTTATAGGTTAAGATTCAGTATAGGGGAAATGTTCCTCATATGTTGGTAATTAGCACAGATCGAAGTTTAGTAATTGGAAGCTGCAGTTTGTCTCTCCAGGATGAATTTAGTTTATGCTTTATACACTAGCATATTTACTGAGATCGTGGGGTACCGCAGTTAGGTATAGGTAATGGAAATAGGTAGGACCGTCATCGTCAAAATGGTGGTATATACTTGTTCGGAATATGGGGACGGGATATGCCGCCCATCATGAAAGTGGCCATGGCATGGTGATCAGTAATCTAACCCAAACATTACATGTATCTCATAATTCTATTCCCATGGATTCTTTTTCAGGCCTGTCTCTAAAGACTCAAGAGCTCACGGCTATCTTCCTCGTGGCAAGGTTTCTCTCCAGTACCATCTCCGAACAGAACATCCATACCATGTTGGATTTCGTTACTCTTGCATCAACTGCATGGGTCATCTACATGATGCGAGTCAAGTTGAGAGCAACGTATGCTAAGGATCTAGACAATTTTCCTATATATTATGTGGTAAGTACATAGAATACATTGCGAAATATATCTGATGTTACTACTTTGAATCGCTGCTAGTGCTAACATATTGTGCTTCAACATTCTGAATGTCAGGTGGTGCCCTGCATCATCCTCGCTGTCCTGGTTCATCCTTACGTTCCCACCTCTCGCCACATTGAGATGCCATTTGCATTTGCTGTCTATGCAGAAGCTTTGTCCGTGCTGCCTCAGCTTCGGCTAATGCAGAATATGAAGGTCGATTATTCATGCTACCTTAGTTTAACGTGCTCTGGATTGGGCTTGAGTTTTCTCATTCATGTCTTTCGCAAGATGGTTTTCAGATGATCGAGCCATTCACAGCCCACTACGTTTTTGCTCTTGGGGTTGCAAGATTCTTGGCCTGGGCTCATTGGATTATTCAGGTCAGCTTTGTTTCTCGTATCAAAGCATTGCAATTGAAATTGCATATTTCTCATCTTCCATTCCGAAAATGTCTCATTTGGAGTTTAGATCAGTGAAAATGACTTGGTTGTTTACATAATATCTGGCGAACACATGTGCAGACTATCGACACGCAGGGGGCCTTTTTTTACTTGCTTGGGAGCGGCTCCTTCTGGTTCCTGGCGATCTTCCTCGCTGAAGTTGTGCAGTCCTTCATCTTGGTCGACTTTTGCTACTACTACATCAAGAGGTAAGCTTTGTTTCGCCGCCGTTTTCTGCTATTATTTCTCTTGGATTTCGATGACAATGTTTTCTCTGTGTTTCCAGTTTTATAGAAGGCCAACTGGTGATGACGATGCCAGTCTAGACAATTTCAGATGGCTGGCTTTTATACTTTGATCTTGAGAGGCAAAGTCTTTTTTCTCTTGACCAAGTGAGACTTAGCTACTTCTTCTCTGTACTTCATGTCCAAAACTAGATTTTGAGAATCGATTGACCTGACTCTGTACCTTTCTTTTTTCTTTTTTCTTTTGAGAGTTACGGCAAATCGAGCCGTGTTGGCATAACTGGTTGTCTATCCGAACTCGACTTTCGATCATCGAAATCTGGCTTAAGCTCTGTTCTTGATTTTGAGACATGCTTACGCGCTGATATGTAAAATTTTATCGGGCTCCTTGAAAGACACAAGGCGTGTATTTGATGTTTACCAGGTAACTGCTCAAATACCCTCTGAGTAATGTTATAAATTTAGGGGGGAAAAGTCACGTTCACGTCACTTTGGAGAGATTCAACCGGTGAATTTGAAAGGGAAAAATGATTAATTTCCCGCGATTGGTTCGACATTTTCACTTGGTCTTTGAGATTGATTAGGCTCAATTACATCCAAGGCAGTAAGAGTCTATAAAACAGACAACCCGAACCGATTAAATTACATTCCGTCCGGACAACTACATATATTTATGATTATTTCTTTAAAAAATTAAAAATAACCATTAATTTTTCAATTTCTTCATTACATAAAACAGCAGAAAAAAAAAATAATCCGTTTCATTGGACCGGATCGGATTGGGAATTGATTATCCCTATAAGGCAGAGGTTGCCGAGCGAGCTTGATTGAAACAGGGTCGTGCTAGGCATGGGCCATGGAGCGCCGGCCCACGCATGGCCTCTAGCCTGATTAGGCCTGAGCCAAGTCAAGCCCATTGACCCGAATGGGCGATCCCAGGCCCTACTTTTTCTTCTTCGGATTCATCCTCTGAGGCCACGTGTGCGGGACACACAGGTCCAAGCCCAATCGTAAAAATAGGTTGGGGCTCAAAGGCACCAAAAGATTTGAACGACCGAAAAACGAAACACTCCTCTATAAATTGGCTCCCCACCCTAGTGATTTTAAGTCAATCCCCGCTCACATAACGCTTCCTAACACTCTCTCCTTTCTCCTTTCAACGATTTTGATATTGGTCCAAATATCGCCACGGAAAACAACAACGGCAACGATGACTTCCGAACACTCCAACTCAATTCGGACTTCACCTTGAAAAGGCCGTGAGAATTATTCGTGGAGTTTTGCGACGACATTGTTAGACTCCAGTCTAGCAACGAGCCGAATTGGGAGAACGACAAGGCACAACAACCGAACGACTAGGAGCAATCATGAAGGCGAACGTCGCACGCTGGTCCCTGCCAAGACTGTACATCAAAAGAAACCCCTCCCCTCGAATAAAACCTCCAGGCAACTAACACCAGAAAACTGCAAGTCACTGTACAAAGAGAAAAGGGCAGCATTGCTGCATATAAGTAGGGGTGAGTATATTGGACCGCTTGGACCAAGAATCACCTAGACTGGATCGACTCTTTTTTTTTAATAAATATTTTTAATTTATTAAAAATAGTAATAAAGCCTAAAATTGTAATGACTCTAGTATTTTTTATTTTTTTATTTTGAGTAGCGGTTTCATTGGAGCAGACTGATCGATCGATCGGTCTAATCTAGTTTTTGGTCACCAGTCCCAAAAAATAGGAACCGATCCTCATGACCAATCATCCCTACATATAAGAACGACTCTAGTTAGAGGTACTCTACACGATATAAGGAAGAAAAGCTGAGAATTTCCCTCTTGACTTAAAGTGGGAGGTGGCATTCCACACACAAGATATTGAAGAAGGAATGCAATTAGGAGATGAGTGGGGTAACACTTTACTCCAACATTCATAAGGGAATTGCAGGTCACTCACCACTCATACCACAAGATTAAAAAGCCACCAAAATTCATAGGGATTGCTTTTAGGTGTTCAATGATGCAATGAATATTTTGTATCTAGCGATTATTTATCAAGTAACCGTGTCGTTCCATTACTATACAATTTGTTGGATGAGCTAGTGAACAAAGAGGTTGATTCCTTCTTCAATGAAGTAGTACACTTCATGAAAGTAGAATTCCCTAAAATATTAAAAGGACTTATCTGCCTTTTTTTTTTTTTTTTAATAATTGTTTCCCCTATCTTTGATTCGAGGTTCCAGATGAAGGGGCTCAAAATTCTTCCTGTTTCATGTTACCATAGATTTGGGGTTGGATGAGGAATTCCGAGTCGAGCAGATTGCCAAGATGTTGATGGATTGGCTTCGCAATAATGAGGCTTCATATTATAATAGATTTGATACAACGAACTCAGCCCCACAGATGGAGACGGCACCCTCATCAAGCAATCCCAAAAATCAAATTGAAAATGTTTTTTTATTGATTGCTCACAAATAATTGTTAAACAAAAATCAATATCTATGTCAAATCGAGTTTTAAATCAATCGTACCTAAATATGTAGAGTTCTGAATGTGTCATGTAGTGTCTTAGTCATTATAAAATACTGTCGCATTGCATATTTATTAATCGCAATTTATAAAATCAACTTATAGTGTTATTTCGATTTCTCTTTCAATTTTCCTTAAAATTCATATAAAAAAGAGACTTGGAGCCAATCGTTTACTGACGCGTAGCCACCCTAATTCCGCCCTTCCATTATTTTATTTTATTTTTTGGTCTGCGCCCTTACTTAAATTGTCCGACCGAAAGGATATCTCCGTTCATAGAGATCGTTCCCCTCCCCACTACGGACTCCCCGTCGCCTCCACGTATCACGCCTCTCGTTATCCAAACAGCTCAATCCACGTGCGCTCGACCGCTCGGATGCCGACACGCAGGATCGCCCCGCGTCGCGAAACCGACCCGACGCGGGCCCCGCCCCGCCCGCCGCTGTCGCTCCGCAGAAACGCAAACGTGGCCTTGACCTGACCCCAGCCGTACGGCGTTTCTGTTTCTGGCCGGCGACGTGGAGATCCGCGGGGGCGCCAGATCTCCCTCCACGTGGCCCCCTCCCCTCGAAAGTGAATTTAGATTCCCGTGTCGGGAAGAGAAGCGGAAGGAAGCCCTTCCCCTCGCCCGCCGCTCGCCATGCAACCCCGCCACGTGTCGCCGTAGGGCCCCACGGCGCCCCTACCCCCCCCGCGACGGGCGCGACACGTGTCCCTCCCAGGGAAGGAAAGAGGGCGATCCGACTTGCGTCTATGGAAATTCTCGTTAGCTGTCAACGAGGATTCGGTGGGGCTTGCCTTGTTTGTCTCGCGACGCATCCCTCGCCCGTCGGTTTCGACACGTGTCGCCCCCTCCCGCCCCCGCCCGTCGCTATTATTACTCTACGGAGGAGCTAACGTTGTCCCAGAAGGAAAATCGAGAGAAAAAAAGGACACAGTGAACGTTCCATCTTCTTCTTCTTCTTCGTCCTTCCTTCCTTTGTTGCTATATACCTTGCGAAGAGAACGAGAAAAGTCTCGCCTTTGTCCGTGTTGGAGGGCTGAAACGATGTTGGAAATCACGGGCGCTAGCGAGGTGGGGTCGAAGGAGGGAAAGCTCGAGGAGGTTGAGCTCGATTTGGATTTGTCGATCGGGGGTTCGTACGGGAAATCCGAGAAGGCGAGGGAGTCCGCGAAAGGCCTCGCCTTGGAGAGCGCGTTGGGGTCGGACGGCGCGTTCCCCGGCGGGGTGGATACGGGGGGAGCTCGGAAAGATCGGCCCGTCTCTCCGGAGCTGACGGGGTCGGATCTTGAGACGGGGGGGTCGGAGTCGGACCCGGAGAGGAAGCGGGCAATGCAGGCCATGAGGAGGTTCGAGGCGAAGAGGGAGAGAGAGGAGAAGCGGCGGAGGAAGGGCGGCGCGGACGGCGCTGGGAGGTCCGACCTGGCCGGAGAGCCCGCCCGGAAAAAGGCGGAGGAGGATGGCGCTGATGGGAAGCCCGGCGGCGAGGGGGCGGCGGCGACTGCTCATCCCGTGTGCCCGCCGTACCTGGTGGTGCCGGTGCAGTTCCCGTACGGTCCTTTCGTGAACGGATACGGGATCCCTTACTGGGTCCCGGGTCCGGGCAAGAGCGATGGGGTTTGGGGGTCGGGGCAGAATGTCTCGGAGCAGAGCAGCAGCGGGAAGAAAACGTCGTCCTCGAATGGGTCGCAATTGTGCAGCTCTTCTGGAGTTTCCGATTGCCAGGGCTCTTCTCCGCGCCAAGGTACTGCCTTTTGGGCTTCTTCTTGATTATAGAAATTTAAATTTGGTTCTCTGGTGCGTTGATGATTTGTTGATCTTTTATTTCAAAATTCAGTTCGAAAAAGTTTGTCCCTTTTCTGCGATTCTTTGTTGTCTGGATGTTGGGCAAGTACGACCCTGCTTGGTGTTTGCCACTGACAGAGAAAGGGGATGAATGTGTGTGTATTGCCAAGAGAGACCTTTACAGAGAAATAAGACTTTATTGCGTCACCGATCTCGTGAGCCGATGTTGTTCAGGCATTCATGTTTCTAGGAAGTTGATGTTTACATAGATTGGCTGGTCGGAACGGTTTCCATGTGATTAACGCGAGAACTAATCCCTTCCAGCCTCCTAGCGCAGGCTGAAATTCGTAGACGGTACCTACCCGTTTTTGTTTCTGAGCGACGCTGATGATCTTTTCTTTGATTTTTCGCAGGTGGCACTAGCTATGATGCCAAAAGCCGTTCCACCGCGAGCAGCAGAAAGAGACGATTGCCTGAGCGGAATTCTTCCCACCATACATCAGAATCTGCTGAACTCACGGACGAGGCAAAGAACCTTTCTGATGAGAAAGCCGATTCCACAAGTCCTACCAGGTCAACAGACCTGACTAAGCCAAAAGAAGACGCCGGTTTTATAACCCAAGGCCCACCTCAAAATCCCGATAGGGAGTGTGCCAACCCAGGGTCTGCTTCGCCCAACGGAGGCGCCGGAAAGCCTCCGAGGCCTTCACCTCCTCTCATTCGGATGCCGCGTGTTTCAACAACCGGAAACGGCCCGAATGGCAAGACAGTCAATGGATTCCTGCATAAGTACTCGAAGGCAGAGGTCAGCATTGTTTGCACCTGCCATGGATTCACTTTCTCGCCGGCTGAGTTTGTGGAGCATGCTGGGGGCACAAACGTGTTGCATCCTCTCAGACACATCACGATGGTAAACTAGGTGCTCTTTTTACGGGTACATCGGGGTAACATAATGTTCATGTTCAAATTGTGGGCTTTTTTGCGCACTTTTACAATGTCCCTCTTCCTAGAAGCTGTATAGATAGATAGGCGATGGCGGGCAAGGGTGGAATATCGATGTAGAGCTGAGATCACAAGAATGTGAGGATATTGGTTTTGTAATTGTTTCTCCTTTTCTTTGATTCGATTCGAGGAGCATTTAGATGGATGAAGTTGTGAATAGCTTTTTGCTTGCTTCGAAAGAAATAAAAAAGTATGTTCCTTAGAAGTTTGGCCTTTCTACACCTTATGTTCAACCGGAGGCTGAATATATCGGGTTCAGTCTGATACCCTGACAGTGATTTAACGCATGATGTCTTGGACATAAGATGGGTCGATACGGGTCAGAATGTTCTATCTACAGCTAGACTACATGTACGTGAAAACTTGACCGAACCACAGGTATGTGGACTGCGGCGAAAACGATTCATGATCAGGACATGATCGCATAATGGTCCGGCCTTGGACAATAAACCGAGGACCTTGTCAAAGGTTAGCTTTCGGATTTGGTTTTAGCAGCGTCCAATGAAGTAACTATAAGAGAAGAAAAGATCAGCGCAGACTTCATGTACTTGGAGCATTTACTCAGACTAATAGCTTTCCAGGGTCGCAAGACGGATGACTCAATACAACGATTGTTGACTTTATTAGGGGTAAATATAAAAAAAGTCCTAAATTTATTTAATTGATATCACTTCAGTCCAAAACTTTTTAATTGAATCAATTTAATTCTAAATCTTTTAATATTTGTGCCAATTTAGTCCATTCGACCAATTTTTACCTGTTGGGGCTGACTGATCGACGTCGATCGATGGTCAAACACTGATGTGATAATTTTTATGATTTTTTGTATTAATTGTTTTTTTCTTTTTTTTTTTTTCCTTTTCTTTTCCAGCCACTAAGTGGGCTCACTGGCCACTGCTAGAAAAGAAAAGGAAAAATAAATAAAATAAATAATTAAAAAATTCGAAAAAATAATTAAAAAATCATAAAAATTGCCACGCCAGCATCTAGCCATTAGCCGACGTCCACGTCAGTACCGGCTTGCCAAAATTAGCCGAATGGATTGAATTAGTACCAATATTAAAAGGTTTAGGACTAAATTGATCAAATTGAGAAGTTTAAAACTAAATTGGTAGCAATACAATAGATTTAAAACTGTGGTTGAAATCGCCAACAGTCTTTTTGTCCATTTTGAGAGACATTATGGAGAAACCTACAAATGCCAGCATCAGCCGTCCACCTTTCTTTTATGGCTCATGAATGTGCGGTTTGGCATTAACTTCCCTAGTCTCAAGGTGAATTTACTCATGTAGCTAGTGCAAGACATCGCTCTTTTTAGTTATAGTAAGGGTAATATAGATATCCAATCGATTGGTTATGAAATACCATTAATTCTCTGTTTGTAGATGCATTCTCAAATTAGCCACTTATTCGGACATGGTGTTCTAAGTACCATGTTAAGCACTGGTTTCAAAGTGCTTCGAGGTCTACGATGAAAAATCAGCTCAGACTTTCACTTTGCACCGTGCTTAAGTTGGAACTTTGCTTTTCACCGCCCCGTGTTTTTAGCTAGATTACTCCCGAGTGTCTTTCGAGCATCTCTATGGTGCGTCGGGTGTACCTTATAATATTACGATGTGTCGTCATAGTTAAGAAATTGGAGATTACAAATTGCTTGGTACGTAGATATTTTGCAAGAATGCGACAGCTTATCATAGCGAGCAAATCCAACTTTTCATGAATGAACCAAATGTTGGGAGTTCATGGTACATAACACTTGACTGATTCCACGTAAAGCCATTTCTTTTTTGCACGATTGGCCCTGCAAGTAAAAATCACGGTAAATTCCTCCTAAGTCGACAGTAATCTTGATTGGCTTATCCTCGAACGTTTCACGGCAACCTCCTTTATAAGCATCTCCTACGAAACAACGTCAATGCTTCACTGAGAACATCCAACAAACCACAGCAGTTGCCAAGGAAAATCTTAAAACCATGGCCTTGTTCAGTAACCATGTCTTCTTGCTCTTATCACTCAACCTTGCGTTCTCAAGTGGTGCGACCCCCCTCTCAAGGAATGAAACCGGTGGCGCCCGCGGAGACTTCGTGATTAGCCCTTTCAAGACCGTGGTGCAAGTGTTTAACCGCCTCTACGGAACGAGCTTCACTATCCATTGCAAGTCCAAGGACAATGATCTAGGAACTCACATGGTTGGCCCCAAGGGGAACTACCGGTTCAAGTTCCGGGCCAATTTCTGGGGCACCACGTTGTTTTTCTGCAGGGTTTCGTGGGCGAAAGGGTGGACCGTGTTCAATATCTACTCGACCAAGAGAGACATCGGCCGTTGCCAGACTTACTGCATGTGGGAAGTCCTTGGTGATGGCCTCTACGGCTATAGGCAAAACGATAAAGTTTGTGACCTTAAACTCCCATTCAAGAGCAAGCCCTAATCCGATACTTTGATGGCAAGGATTGGCATGAAGAATTCCGTCGTTTCATGTAATAAACATCCCTCCGCCGGTCTTTGTATCAATCACTTAATAAAAAGCAAATTGACAGCGATTGTTCTTGGCTCAATTTCAAACGTTCCTCAAGTATTACAACAATCTTAAATTACCAATATTTTGGCCTATAGCAAGGCGTTCGCTTCCTCTCCCCTTCAAATGCCGCGCGTCTTAGTGAGTTCTTGCACAAGTACAAGGAGGCAGAGACCAGCATCGTCTGTGCGTGCGCCACGGGTGTGTTCTTTTTTTCACCGGCCGAGTTTGTGGAGCACGCTGGAGGTGCAGATGTGTGACGTCCTCTTAGACACATCCACAAAAACGAGGTGAGCCGGCATGAGATTCTCAATTTTAGTCTCATAAAATCTCTGACGGCGACTAGCTTGAAAATGCGCCTACCTTCAGTTCGACAGGGACATGCTTCAGTCAGTTCAGGGTGGGAACGACGGCGTTCCGTTCCTCTACATGTTTGTGAAATTTTAACCGATCTGAAGGAGCACGGAACACTGCGAGCACAGATCATGATCAGCGCACATATCAGACCAAAGCGAATCTTGTCTAGGAGGGTTCTAAAATAAGGATTCAATCACAATGTATGAGGACATCACAGACTGCACGCACATCTTCTGAATGTTTGGTCCTTCAAAATGTTGTCGACTAGATTTTGGCTAAAGTTATTACAATCTGTCCATATTATGAGACCAACAACAACTCAAGCTTGGTTTCAATCAATAAGGGTCAGCCGTTACAAAGAAAGAAACGAAAAGTCTGTTCCGCCTCATAAATATGCGGTCTGGCATTTACCTTCCCTAGGTCTGAACAGATTTCTTCATTTTGTCGGTCTAATTTAACTTCACAGTATGCTCACCAGATTAGTCCTATTAATGTAGAACTAATTAATATCAACCGTCGGTATTCAAGCTAGTGGTAATGGCGGTGGCGGTGGGCGGTGGTGGGTGGCGGGGGGCAGCAGGGATTTCTTAATCAAAAAAGGAGTTCATGTATGGAAGATGAAGAAGAGAGATGACGTGGATGCATCTCAACCGTCCACTGCATGTTTGGTGACGTAGCATGATCTTAAGAAGGCAGGTTGATGTCTCCAATGTGTACAGCAACTAATGACACGATGGCACAACCATCCACATCAACGGATCTTAGGTTTTTTTAATGAAATCACTAAATTAAATTAAATATCGATGATGTCAAGTTCTCTAAAAAAAATTGAAAAATTGAAATAAAAATTTGAAACAAAATCGTTTTCTTTAAAGATGACTCAGGATGGATTTTGTCTAAAATAATATTTAATGTGATAAAGTTAATCTCAAATAAGACTAATCAGAGCGTGTGAAAATGTTCCTTGACTTCCAGATCCCATCCATCCACCCTTAAAATTGAAGAGAAGCTCAACAAGCTCAAGTCAGGGGATGCCACATCGACTCTGTCATTCAAGTCGATCGGCATGGCTCTCGGGCCTCGAGCAAGTATATGGGCCCGTACAACCTCTACAATGCCCACCGGGACACCACACGGTGTCCGGATCTCTGCAAGTGGTCGGTTGAAGAGAAGGGCATGCAAAGGTTCAGGCCTAGCGACGGAGGGAGAGATTTGTTCTTCCCCTTTACCTGACTTGAGGGGGATTTGATTTGGTTTGTGGAATAAAAGTTCAGATTCATGTGGCCCAATTTGTATCCTGATGTGTGCAAATGTTGATGTTCGTGCAGGTCAGCGTGTACTTTGGTCCAAGAATAAAGCATCTGAACTTTTTATACATTAAGATTTGATCTCACCACGGCTAAAATTCATAGATTACTCTACAGTTTCTTCAGCTTTCGAATGGAACGTGTCAGCTGCACTCTCGACAAACATTCAAATGCCATAATTTTTTTTAAAGGTCAGATTATAGTCAAAATTAGATATGTAATACTGTAACTTATTACTGTAATAATTATGAAGAGGATTCAGTTTGAATTTGAGATCACGTATAATTATTGGAAAAAGATATGCTTTCATCTTCTCTTGGTAAATATAGATTGTTTTCCTGATCTCAAAACTCCTTTCATCTATTTTGATTCAGATGAGTTCTTTACAAAAGTCTTTAGTTGAAAGAAAAATAGAATGCCTATCTTTGAAGAGAGAAGGAGCACAACAGAACAGACGGTTGAGCCACAGCAACATAAGGCCATCTTGAGCTCCAGGTACAGAGAATTGCCATATTATTGACAGTGAATTTCATCGAATCAGTCGCTTGAAGTTTGCCTTTTCTTACACAGAAAAAATTCTTCAGTGCCAAAATTTGAGTTCAGTTCTACTTGCTATGCGTAGCCACCTGATGCAACCTCCGAATCCCTCTGATGGCCATGGAAATCCTGACCAAATTAGGCCTCACTAGTCCCAGATTGTTCACCTTCCCAGCTGATAACCTAAATGCCTCCAAGCAACACATTTCTTCGCTCACTCCAACTTCGTCATCGTCCTCGTCGTCGCCTGTCTGTCCTCTTTCCCTCCCCGACTCCGTCTTGCTGCTCTCTTCGTTCCATTCGTCCTCGTACAGCTCCCACAACCGATCCAACCCCTCTCCAGTATCATCCCCGTTGCCGTGCCGCTCCGCGTAGAGCTTGCACGCCAACGTTCTCCTCCATTCCTTTCCCATCCTCGTTGCTGACCCGAAATTCCAAATATTCGAGGGCATCGCTCGGAAACTCCCGTTTTCTTGGGATTTCTTCCCTTCAATGTTTCCAGCAACAATTGTTTCACCGCCAAATGATGCATCGGATGCTGTTTCCAACTTTTGCTCTTCTTGTCAATCATCTTTCTTGAATTCTGGGGCAGGTTGCTTGACTTCTCTGGATTCCATTATGGAAGTATTAGGCGGACACATCGCTTCGTTTTCCTGGAAAATTTCGTGCACCACATTATTGTTCATAAAATTCCAAATGCAAATGTTGAACAAGTAATATGATGATAAAAAAGAATATTGTCCATATATATTGGTAATTAATAAACCAATTAAATATTAAAAAGTGACTAATTAAAATTTATCTAGCAAATCAAAATAGAATTGGGAATAAATTAAAATTGACAATCTTAAACAAAATTTCAGAACTAAATACAGTTAATCAATCAAATAAATATGTTAGAGTATTCAATTTTACCATAACCATTATATATGAATTCCAAACCATTTCACATACAAAAACGATATCAAACATGTGACGGTAGAATTTCCTAATCTATTTAGTATCCTAGGCATCGCAAACCTATTCAGTTTATCAATCCACCAAATCTCATATAAGTGCATAAAAATCTTGAACATTCTTAATGTATAATGAATCTTTTAGACTACCTTATCTCCAAAAAGCAACACAAACAACATGGTGTACCTCTATCCACATTAAATTCATGGTTATATATTATAAAAAAAATTGTATATTATCACTTCTCAATCTCAAACATACATATTAAATCATTCAAATGGTGGCTAGTCACTTAAAAGTACTAAGCATAATAATATATAACTTACATAAATGAATTCACTTGCAAAACACAAAAAAGCAAGAAATTCATATCGTCATGGTCAAGTTACATTGTAGCCCTAACAAAAGAAAATTAAAGCATAATAGAAGAAGAAACAAAAATATAAATTAAACCCAACATCTTGAATCAAAGAACAAGAATTCTGTCATCACATTTTGTCTTCTCTTCAAAATACTTGAAAAAACTCCTAGAACAATGAAAAACAATCTAAAAATTAAAAGCTAACTGTTCCCCAAGCTCTCAATGTTATCATATTTATAGAATACAATCCAAGACTCCTAACAAAAGCCAATTACTTATCTTTCACATAAAACTAGGGAATAAATTACATAATTCCTAATTTGGCATCCATATAAATTAGGGAATAAATCATAGAATTCCTGATTTGGTGTCTTTCGATACTGTGCATTAAATTAGGGATTAAATCACGCTATTCTTTTTTTTTTTTTTTTTTTTATGCTGAAGGAATCGCTTTGGCCTACAGTCGCCACGTAAACCCCCAGGTGTCGCTAGCAGGGAAACCACCACCCCGACACCATGCTTAAGTCACCACACAGCGTTTCAGCCTCCCTGCTTTGCAGGGGCTTCGAACCTTGGCCTCCTTGGTGGAGGACAAAGGATCTACCATCCACGCTGCAACGGCCGGTGGTATCACACTATCCTTGATTTGGCATCCACCTTCCAAAACTTTTGTAGATGACATCTTCCTTTTCTTCTTTTTGCCATTTTTTCCTTATTTTCTCCATGTGTCATTATGCTGGATAAATAAGGAAAATTTGAATAAATAAAAGAAATTCAAATTCTTTCTACAAATATTGCATTTCCATTTTTATAGAGTTATCAATTATGATGCAATTTTCCCTTCAAAGCATCATTTGCACTGTCATTGTCCATCACTACCATTATGAATCAAGAACTCATCGGCCAATGATTTGGGTACTTCTCATTACTCTCGGCTAATTGCAAATCAGAAACTCTAAACAGAGACTTGTGCACTTCAAGCTCCTCGCAGACCATGTCCAATCTAAGCTTCTTTGAAATGTCGCAAGATGATCAAAATATTTTCTAGGACAAGTAACACCTCTATGTTGAGAAAACTCCTAGTAGATTTTGAAGTTGACGAAATTGTTCATAAGATTTTAGTAAGTTTGATAATTGTCTTGAAGTCTGTTGATACAAGAAATAATCTTAGAATGAAGTCATCTCGCTCTGAGGGAATTACTCTCATTCCCATCTTGATGCAAGTTCAATTGTGGAAAGTCCATAACGAAGTAAGGCCAAAACATAAGAGGTCCATAACGTAGCCAATTTAGAATGTATAATGACTAATGATCTAGTCTGGATTTCACACCAAGAAAAATTTGATTGACTCAATCGAATTGATTGGAAATCAATCTTGAGACAAGTTTCTTTTAAGCGAAGAAGTTCTACTTATGGAAACTAATACTCTAGTTATATGAGCGACCGGAATCAAAATGGAGATTATGATTCTATCACTTAACGACCACTCAATCATCTTAATACAAACCTATCTAACGAGTAGATGGAAAGACAATCCTCTGAAAATTGTTCAATGGTTAGCTTGGAAGTGAAGTAGTATATAAGGAGACCAAGGTGTCAAGAAGTAGGTTAGAGAGGAGGCCCATAACCTAAAATTCCAAACTTTGAGCGAACTTTGACAATAAACATTTGTCTTTCATGAGTTTTAAAGTTTGTGATTGTGAGAGAAATACATACAGAGTGACTAAGTGAGATAGTCCGATCCATCACTGAGTGTTTACACTCAAAGTTATAATTTCTTATTGATCATGTAGCAGAATCCAGTCAGTAGGCTGTTAGCGTGGAAAAGTAGACATAAGGTTGATCTAAGCCGAATCATCATAAACCTTGCATGCCATTTCTCTAATCCCTAACTCTTGTTGTTTATTGCTATAATCTATTGCATACTTGCTAGGTGCCTCTGAAATATGTTCTATAGCATAACATATTCTAAACCTTGTTTCAGAATCTGATCTTTGTTCAGATTTTGATCTTGACTTTAAATTGTCGATATTTCATATAATCACCTATCCCCCCCACTAGGCAATACCTGCTAGCCTATTCAATTGATATCAGATCAATGTGCTTATTTTTATTGAAGTGTTTTTACTTTTGAGCTAACGATCTCCTATAACTAGCATTATAAAGGTCTCATTGAATGACAAACACCAAGCCTTCATATTTTGACGGAAAGGACTACGGTATCTAGAGAAATAAGATAAAGGCATTCTTCAGATCCAAGGATCCTCTGGAATTAGATGTTGAAAAAGGAATCAATCCCAATGTCACGTCAACATCCACTGGAAAAGAAGATGGCGAAATGCCTAAACCTTATGGCACTCCATCTAAGATAGAATTAACGAAAAGAGAAACTCTAGATGTAAAAGCTATCAACTCTTTTTAACGTGCTTTATCTCCTGTTGAGTATAACCTGATATTTTCTTGTGAAACAACTAAAATAGTATGGGATAGACCTCATGTCATGAATGGATCAAGTGAAAGAACAAAAGAGTAAACATACTTCTTGGATAATACAAGTCTTTCAAGATGAAGCCAAGAGAATACATTAACGAAACGTTAACAGATTCACTGATATAGTGAACGGTCTAGCATATCGAGGGCAACCTACTCCTGGATAAATGAAAGTGAACAAACTACTACGAGGACTCTCAAAGGATCGGAACAACATCCAAATCTCATTTGGAGAGACTCAAATAATCATGCCATTATCAATCAATACACTTGTTGGAACTCTGCAGTCACACAAAGTAGAACAATTCACTAAGGGGAAGATTCAAAAGGTAAGAAATCAACTGTTTAAAATCTAACACAAATGCTGATAATACATATTCAAAAGATGATGAAGACAATGAAGAACTAACTCTCCTAATAAAGAAATTCAGGAAACTGAATGAAATGGGGGAGGAAATTCGATGGAAATAAGAAAAATGCAAGCAAATTGGTTAGAAGAAAATGGTCAAAGAAGACGGAATAGGTAAGAATGTGGTTTGCTTTGAATGCAGGAAACATGGACACATAAACTGAATTGGTCCCTCCTAAAGTAAAAGAAATGAAAGTATGAGAAATTCAATAAGGCCTTGAAGGCGGAAACATGGAGTGATACTAAATGTAAAGATAGTGATGAGGAGTATGCAAATACTTGCTTAATGTCACACTCGGACTCAGAATCTGACTTAGACTCATGCTCGGAATCAAAATCAGATTCAGAGAGAGAATTTGAGGCAAGTTATCACAAAATTCCTATTGAGATATCTAATTATATTGATGAGCTTTGTTTTAGTTACATATGTGCTCTTAAAAAGATCTCTAAATTGAAAAAGGAAAATTCTTGGTTAAGACAACATAATTCTTCTCAAAAAGGCCAGCTTGAATTTTTGTCAAAAGAATTTAATCTAATGAGAGAAAATCAAGATTTACTTGCAAAAGAAAATGACGTTTTGGAAAAGGAATTTCTAGATATTTCAACGAAATTTTCCCAAGGTTCAAAAACATTAGAACATATCTTTTCCATACAAGTTTCTCACTACAATAAGTCTAAACTTGGTTTCATTATGGAAAGTGATCTTCTAATTGTTTTACCAAAAGTCAAGGAGCGGATTAGACAAAGACCTCCAAGAATTAGTTACAAAACTATCTTCAAAAGAATTTTATAAAACCCGTTGGCCACAATGCCCTCAACTGCTCAAAATGTGGTGATCCAAAGCACATTAAAAGTCAATCTTCAAAAGTTTGGAGACCAGTTTGGAGAAATTGGTTAAGAACAACTTATTATACTAACTCATATGGACCTAAGCTAATTTGGTACCAAAGAAAACTTGAGTCTATTTTCACTAATAAAGAAGAAGAATAAATGGTACTTGAATAGTGATTATTCAAGACACATGATAGGAGATTCAAATATGTTCATCAAACTTGAAAGACTAAATGAAGGAAGCTTATCTTTTGGAGGAAACAACAAAGGAAAGATCATTGGCAAAAAAACTGTGAAAATTGAAAGCCTCATCATCAACAATGTTTCTTGGGTCAAAGGACTCAATTATAACCTAATAAGCATAAGTCAATTATGTGATATAGGTTTCCAAACCAATTTCTTGGAGAACATTTGTTCTTGCACAACCAAAGGCTGTTCTTAATATTTTACTAGACAAAGACATGACAATATTCATCTTTTGGGTGTAACTCTAACACTACCCAATGTCTTGTGTCTATTAAAAATGATTTAGATTTATGGCACAGAAAGCTAGGATATATTAGTATGAAACAAATATTCAAACTCTCTTCTAAGAAAATTGTTCACTGACTTCCTAACTTGAAGTACAAGAAATCTAATTTATGCATAGCTTGTACATTGAAAAAACAGGTAAGAAGTCTTTTAAATCTATATAACATGTTTCTACTAATCATGTATTGTAGCTTCTATACATGGATCTTTTTGAACCAACAAAAAGCCAAAGCATTGGTGGCAGGAAGTACTATTTAGTAATCGTTGATGACTATACTAGGTTTACATGAGTTTTCTTTCTTGTGCACAAAAACGAGACACTTTCTTATTTCTCAAAATTTGCCTAAAAGGTTTAGAATGAAAAAGATTACGCCATTTTAAGCATCCGAGCTAATCATGGAGGAGAATTTGAAACTCAAACTTTTGCAGATTTTTGTGATGAAATTGGGGTTCAGCATATTTTATCTTCTCCTTACACTTCGGAACAAAATACAATTGCTGAAAGGAAAAATTGTTCTTTACAAGGGATGGCCAAAAATCTTTGATAGAAAGCAAAGTCTCTTCTCACTTTTGGGCAAAAGCAATCTCAACTGCTTGCTACATTATCAATAGAGTTTTTCTAAGACCGATTTTTGAGAATACCCCTATAAGATTTACAAAGGACAAAAACCAAATATTTCTTAATTAAGTGTTTTGTTCTTATACAAGCAAATTATTGTTCTGGGAAGTTTAGTGAAAAGTCATATGAAAGGATCTTTGTCGGTTACTCAACTACAAGCAAAGCCTACAGTATCTTCAACAAAAGCACTCAGACTTTTAAGGAGTCAATGAATGAGAAGTTCCAAGAGAATGACAAAACTCAACCAGATGATTCTAAACATCTTCCAGATACAACATACATTACGATTTTTGAACAAGACCCGACTCTTGAAAAGAATGTTTCAATTGAAAAAATTCAGGAGGATTCTATCCAAAATCAAGTTCTTGACTCTCCTTAGATGAATCAAGAAGAGGATGGTAGATTTAACAAAAACTAGGAGCATAAGTCTAGTCATCCTTAAGATCTCATTATCAGAAATATGGATGATGGGATTCATACTCGCTCCAAGTTCAGGGAGAATATAAGCACTTTGGCATTGATATTTGAAATAGAACCAAAGGGAATTGATGAAGCTTTAACCAATGAAAGTTGGATTAAAACAATGCAAGAAGAACTTCATCAGTTTAAAATTAACAAAGTGTGGGAGCTAATACCTAGACCGAAGAATCATCCAATGATTGGAACTAAATGGGTGTTCTAAAATAAACTAGATGACAAGGGAAATGTTACCAGAAAAGTGATTGAGTAAGATAGTATAATCTATCACTGAATGTTTGTACTCAAAATTATAATATCTTGTTGATCATATAGTGAAATTTAGTTAGTAGCTTGTCAATGTGAGAAAGTTGACATAAGCTCAATATAAGTTGAACCACTATAAATTTTGTATACAATTTCTCTCATCCTTAATTTCTTGTTTTCCATTGCTATAATCTATAGTACACTTGCTGTGTGCCTCTAAAATCTATTATACTACATAACGGATTTTGAACGTGTTCTAGACCCGATCCTTGTTTAGACTTTGTTTTTGACTTGTTCTATTTCACTTTAAATTGTCAAGATTTTATATAATCACCTATTCACCCTTTCTCTAGGTGATACCTGCTAGCTCTTCACTCTATACCACCAATCGCCACCTACATGTTTCGCAATGATTTTAAGATTAATGTATATAATAATACAACAAATTTGACCAAATTGGTGCACGTCGTTGCACATTAATGTTAGAAATATTTGCCGTCGAATTTTTGATATCTTATTGTGAGAAGGCATGCCCATAGAAATTAAAAAACTTGTCATCTCTTAGTAGAGAAAAACCTTGAACTTGGCCCTAAGTACGATAATAATTTTTTGATATTTCAACAATTTTGACCAAATTGCGTGCCACGGGTGAATTCTTTTTTCACCGGCCGAGTGTGTGTAGTATGCTGGAGGTGCAGATGCGTCGCATCCTCTTAGACACATCCACAAAAATGAGGTGAATTAGCATGAGATCCTAAGTTTGGTTTCGCAAAATCTACTCAAACATACCTGCCTGTACCTTGGTTCGTACAGAGATGTCCTTCAATCTGTTCTGGATCACTACGATGACGTTCCTCGACACGTTTGTGAATTTTAACCAATCTAAAGGATAGTTCATGATCTGGACACAATCGCATGAAGCAAATTATCCTCGGACCATAGTAGTAATCTATTTGGTTTAGCAGGGTCTGCAATAAATATACAATCACAAAGTATGAGGAGATCATAGACTGCATGCAGAGCATCTAAATGTCTGTTGACAGATCAGTGATTCAAACAATGTTGTTGACTTGACTTTGGCTGAGATCATTACATTGGTTTGTCTGTATTATGAGTTCCAAACAAGTCAGGTCCAGCTTCATTGCATGAGGGTGAAACGACATGAAGAAACTTACAAAAAGTCCAGCTTCAGCAGTTTTGCTTTCTGTTTTGCCTCATAAATATGCGCTTTGGCATTTACCTTCCCCTGGTCTCCATAACTTTCTTCGTTTTCTGGGTCTAGTCTCACTTCATAATATTCTCACCAAGTAAGTCCTATTCATATAGAATTAAGCAATATCAACCAAGGACTTCAACAATTAGTCCTCACAACAATTAATGCGAGTACTCACTAGCTGCTCCTTGCTGGCTGCAGTCGTCCTACTATCTCCAGTGGAGGGGTTCGCCTGAAGCATCGGGATCGGAGGCCTCCAGATGAGGCATGTGGAGCTGCACAACAACCTCACTTTATGGGACGCGACCTTCGCAGTCCGCTGCAAGTCCAAGGAGGACGACTTGGGGATTCACATGGTGCCGTGCGCACAGATCTACTAGTTCAAGTCTAAGACCAACGTCTGGATGACGACCCTCTTCTTCTGGAGGGTCGGCTGGGAAAAGGGGTCGGGCACATACGACATCTACAAGGCCAACTGGGACACCACACAGTGTCCGGACCTCTGCAAGTGGTCGGTCGAAGAGAAGGGCGTGCAAGGGTTCAGGCAGAGTGACGGAGGGAGAAATTTGTTCTTCCCCTTTACTTGACTTGAGGGGGATTTGATTCGGTTTGTGGAATAAAAGTTCAAATTCATATGGCCCAATTTGTATCCTGATGAGTGCAAATGTTGATGTTTGTGCAGATCCGTGTGTACTTTGGTCCAAGAATAAAGCATCTGATCTTTTTACACAATAAGCTTTGATCTCGTCACGGTTAAAATACATGGATTACTCTTTCTTCAGCTTTTGAATGAACTTGTCAATGGCACTCGCCTTGCCAATTATCTATTGTCTCTTCCTCTTTTGATTGTTCAGATTAAGTGAACATTAAAATGCCATAGTTATTTATCTATGTCAGATTATAGTCGAGATTAGCTATGTGATACTATAACAGATCAGTGCAATGATTATGAAGAGGACTCTGTTTGAATTTGAGATAAGATATAATTACTGGAAAAATGCGATTTCATCTTCTCTTGGTAATTATAGACTGTTTCACTGATTTCGCAACTCCTACTGTCTATTTTGATTTAGATGAGTTCTCTCAAGAAGATACAAGAGTCTTTAATTGGAAAATGTAGAATGCCTATTGCTGAAGAGAGAGAGAGGAGAACAGGACAGATGATTGAGCCACAGCGACATTATTATTGACAGTGAATTACATTAAATCAATCGTTTGATGTTTGCTTTTTCTTACACAGAAAAATTGTTCGGTGCCAAAATTTGAGTTCAGTTCTTCTTGCTATGCGTAGCCACCTGATGCAACTTCCCAATCCCTTTGATGGCCCTGGAAATCCTGACCAAATTGGGCCTCGCTAGTCCCAGATTATTCACTTTCCCCGCTGATAACTTAATTGCCTCCAAGCAACACAATTCTTCGCTCGCTCCAACTTCATCATCGTCCTCATAGTCGCCTGTCCATCCTCTTTCCTTCCCTGACTTTGTCTTGCTGCTCTTTTGGTTTGATTCGTCCTCGTAACGCTCCCACAACCGATCCATCCCTTCTTCATTATCATCCTCATTGCCGTACCGCTCCTCATAGAGCTTACACGCCAACGTTCTCCTCCATTCCTTTTCCTTCCTCGTTGCTGACCTGAAATTCCAGAGATTCGAGGGCATCGCTTGGAAACTCCCGTTCTCCTGGGATATCTTCCCTTCAATGTTTCCAGCAACAATTTTTTCGTTGCCAGATGACGCATCGGATTCTGTTTCCAACCTTGGGTTTTCTTGTCGATAAGCTTTCTTGAATTCTGGGGCAGGTGGGTTGACTTCTCCGGAATCCATGCTGAAAGGATTAGGTGGCCACTTCGTTTCCTTTTCCTGGAAAATTTTATTCTGCAATTCTTCCTTCGACATCATCGCCATCATTATGAACGAAGAACTCGTCAACTGGCATTTCGGGTACTCCTGCATTACTCTCGGCTGACTGCCAATGGGAAACTCCAAGCAGAAACTGGTGCACTTCAAGCTCCTCACGGACCATGTCCAGTCTCAGCTTCTTCGAAACGCGAGATGCTGCATAAATGAGACCCAGTTTAGACTCAGATTCCGTTGGACTTGCAAGAAAGTCGTGGAAGGGGACAAGTTGAGGAGAGAAGGTTGGAAGAGCGATGAGAAAGAGGGATGAGGTCTGATGAAAAGCAGGTGAAGCAGCAAATGTATAGAAGGTGACAATGAAAGTCCAAACGAGGGTTAAGTATGAAAGAAGCAGACCTAGAGATTTCATTTTTCCTTAATTTTTTTAGTGCACGACATGCGGGTCTCAACATTTCAGAAATTCATGTGTGCGTGCGTGTGTGTGTGTGTGTGTTTTTTTTTTTTTAATATATATCAAGTGCTGAATAAACCTCTGAAAAAAGAATCAGAATATTTTCTAGTTTCACATGAGCCTATGTGGTGAGGTCGTGGCCTATAAAGTAGAATAGCACCTCTCTACCACCCAATCGCCGCTTACATGTTTCACAATAATTGTAAGATGAATGTATATAATAATACAACATGCCTCTAGACAAATTTGATCAAATCGGTGCATGTCGTAGCATATTTTGGATATTTTATGACCCAGTGTATGAGAATGACATACCCGGTCAATATCATATGACAAGATAAAGATACCCTTCCATGCATCATGGTCCAAGAACACCGCTATCTGCGTCGTGGGCGCATGGTTGGGTGGTGGAGTTCCCGCGTTGCACCATCCGTGGATGTAAGTGCGGCGGCTGTTAGGATGTCCAAACAAAATGGTAAGCCTCTAGGCAAAGGAAGACGATGTGTACAGAAAAATTACGTTTGGTAGTCCAGATTTGAGACCAAATCAGATAATAATAATAATAAATTATCATATCAAATGTTTGGTGAAGTATGAAATCCGAATTAGGGGTGGATAGACTAGGATTGCATAAAAAAGTTTTATAAACAAACATAACAATTTCCTTCGAACAATGGAGTGATGGAGTCTAGCTTTGCCAACTACGATGCAAGGACTACCGCCAAAAGAGTCTATCACTCTTCTAGTCGTCATTGTCTTCGACCAACGCCAATCATCATTGTCGTCTAGTTGATTGTCCTGTGATGACTGTCGAGTGTCGAACTAAATTGGCTACCGCTGATGAACGGTCGAAATCAATGGATTGACTTGAAAAATCATCTTTGAAAAAAAAAAAAAAAAAAAAAATCAAAACGCACAAAATTTTGGGCACTTGTATGTTGGTCCTAAACAGTGGTCACTTGACTTTGCCGTGATGCTCTGACGTCCAATCTCGTCCTTCACCTAAATATGAGACTTTGTGCTAACAATCGGAAGATTTCAAAGGAGGATCTCGGCCGTGCGAGATTAAGTCAACAAGATGCTGCCCTAGATTTGGAAAATATCACCTCTATGAGCAAGTGAGATTTTCAAAGATTTTGAAGGATTTTTTTTTACCCAGGGAATATTTGAAGGATTTCTAATCCCATCTTATCTTATCCTATTCCCATCCAAATTCGGGTAACCAAATATAACCAAAGAGTATATTCATACACTGTATGGCAATCCACGTGTCGAACTAATGGATAGTGTTTCTCACATGTCAAGAGGCAATTAGCTATGGTTAGGTGGCCTTCGCGATGAGAACCTTGATTGATTTCAATCCTACTAGGAAAAAGGTGAGGAGCATGATAGGATAGGCCTTTCCCTAACGAGTCTCATCTTAAGCAAACCAAGTCAAAATTCTCTGAAGTTTTCCAAATACACAGGATTAATGCCGCGCATGGGCCCTTGCTGAAGTACACCTTCAATAGATCTGCGGGCCTAAATCCTTGTTAAAGAACTCCAGAAATTGTAATACATCAATTTACTTCCTCATGCGTGAGTATCAATTACAATGTAATGATAGAGTTATTCGTCTACATCTTAGCCCCTTGAATTTGGCACTATTTTTAGCCCCACAAAGATAAAATTTCATGAAAAAATTTACTATATAATAAGAACAAATTTCAATACTTTGTCCAGCAATGACAAATCCATTGTTTTTAACAATAATTTTTAGTTGAGACCGTGAGAGTCCAACTTTGCATCTAATTTAATTTCAATAAACCTGGATCGGGCCGACGGTGTCGATTACGGCCCACGGATGATGGATACCACTGCATACCAAACCCGACGTTTTCCATTTCGACCCGAAAGGATAAAAAGAAAGAAGCGAGCCTCAGCTCGGAATCACCGGGCGCCGCCAATCCGCGAAGAGCTCGCTCCGTCGGTCGCGCTCGTGCCGTCGCCTCGCAGGATTCCCCGCGACCGGTGAACGATGTCTGAACTCGGGATTCCACATTGATTGGGTCTTCATATGTGGGTTCGGATCTGAACGTTCCGGGGGATCTTGCATGTTCGGGCATTTGACCTTCTCTCTCAAAAGTTTCGATTTTTAGTTTGCCTGTGGGATCGAATCGTTTGGTTTACTGGTGGGTTTGTGTCTTTTGGTTGATAACTCCTAGCTAAGTGTCGAACGTAGGTGGTCTCTGTCCGATTCCTCGACGGGTTCTCTCATTCTGCTTCTTGGGATCTCGCTAGTTGTAGTTAACGAGCCAGCCTTGTGTGGTCTTTCTGATGCTGATGGTGGTGAATTCTTGTGATGTCGCTAGTTGAAGAAGAAACGCACATATCGAAGGCTTCCCAGGCCATTTGATTGAAGCCTGAGGAGCTCATATCTGTGCAATACGAAATCATCCATCCTTGTATGCAGTCAATCCTCTTGATGTCTTATTCCTTGCATTCAGAGGATTTCAAAGAGGTTGATGGACATTTGCTTGTATATATCGATGCGTCTTCTTTCTTCATGGGGACAATGTCTTGTTCCATTTGTTTCCTCCTTTTGGTAACATAATATACCCTGCCAAATCTGTGAATGACAATGCTGAAGTAGGAGATACTTGGAGTTCCGCGTAGGAGCTTTTATTTGGTCACTAGAAATGGGAGGTTGGGTGTGCTCATTTAAATTTGTGCAGTATTGGACTCCTTTCTGGTTCATTCTCTTACTTGCCTCTAGCTATATTGATCGAACGCTGCTTGAGAATGTATTGTCGGGATGAAATAGATTCTCAAGGACAACCAAGTTTTTTGGGTGAAATATATTCGAAGTTGGATACTTGTTGCTTGAATTTTATAAATAGTGTCCTCAATTTGTTGTTACTCAGGGTTTGTTTTGCTATTCGGTGATGATTTTGAGTCAGTACAGTGTACTTAACTAGATTTACAGGAGAGACAACAAAAGCAGTTCTCTCTTTCAGCACCCTGCCAGATGATGATTGGGATATTGCGCATGGGCTTTGAGTTCCATAAGGATGGAATAATGAAATATTCTTATAATTTGTCCCTGCTGATGGCGAAAATCTGTCAATCTTTCTCAGGGTATCTCCCCGTTAGCAACTTTTGAAACATCTCATTGTTTGAGATGGATGATATTTATTTTTTTCTTCTTTTTTTTTTTTGCGGTACTAGAGCGGTAATTTCATTTTGTTAAAGTTACCTGTATGAGTTTCTCTTTTCATGAAAAAATTCATCTATTTTTAGTTAGTCCATACTTCAATCTTTTGTTTCTAGGTCTCTCTTCCCAAAATGCTGTTCTTTTTGATCTTGTACAGAATGGCTGGCTGACTGGATTGGTCAGATAAAATATCAAAAACACGCTTACCTGCTTTCCCAATATATGTCCTCAACACTCATAGTGACCAGCTTGCATTTTCCTTAATCATCAGATGGATGGGAAATATGCTTGTGCTTTGATAGGTACATGCCATCGTCTTTCATTTACATGAAATGCACTCATTTATCTCCGCGTGAGCAGCTGCCTAGCGTATATGAATTAAGATTTTGAAAATGTCATGATTTTTTGTTTAACCCGAGATGCCTTCTGTCGTTGCCTCTTCTCATCCTGTGGATTTGGTTTACTACTAAAGCTTTTTTGCAAGTAGAAGTTGCTAGTTTTCTTCCTTCAGGGTCAGTTTTGCAATCTTCATAGTCAACAATCAAGGTCAGAGTTTGAAAATTAGTCTACTTTAAACTTCATCAGGGCCATGTGAGCACTGAGAAGGAGATCTATGAGGGCATTGTGTGGTTAAGGTCATGAAAACTTTGATGTCCCTCACTAAAGTTTATGATCATGTGAGTTCTAATTTTGCATTCAGGCGTCCTAAGTGCCGCACATTCACGATCTTTTTTCCCCTCGCAGCGTTGGTTAAATACTGTGCATTGTGTACAAGTAAGAAGTGTCTGATTCCTCTTTGAGCAAGCTGGCTAGATGATGATTGGGATATATTGCGCATGGGCTTTGAATTCCACTTTGATGGGATATTGAAATAATCTTGCTACATTATCCCGTCTGATAGCAAAATTTCAATCTTTATACATCTCTTAGCACTGAATTCTTGCAATAATTTCACAATGATGGCATTGTCTCCGTGGATGAATTGTTTTCCGAGATGATGCAACTGTGAATTTATGACATCATTTTTGGCTAGAGGTGTCCTCTCACTACTGATGTTTTCTTAGCTCTCTTGTAATTTGTTGGATCAGAAGAAAAACGGAAAGCCTCTCTTTTTCCGCCTTTCAGCATATTGAGTTTGCGTGTGCAGCATGCCTCTCACCATAGTACGTCACTCCGAGTTCAAGAGCCGTTCAGGTTTCTCCGCTATGACCATGAGCATGTCTTCTTTCTCCGCCTGAAGGCAGCACTGCAAGTAACTCTCCTGGGTGCTCAGGGATTTGGCATGAGGACACAGCAAACCCTTGACAGTGCTTGCTTTCTGGAAGTGCGACAACTGAAGTTGAGAGTGAGAGAACAAGTTACAACATTGTTGGTCATGTCTTCCTATGCTTGGTCACTCTCTTTGAACCGTTTTTTGAAATCTACCCTTAACTTCTCTCAATTTTATACTCTCTTTTTTAAGCTTTACTGCGGTTGGATGTGTCATAACGTAGAGGTCAATAAACTACTCGTTTATAGATAATTCAAGCCTAATTTCTTTCTATTCGTCACATGACTAAGATCAGAGAGTCGAGATAATGGAAAGTAACCTTAAAATGTAACGTTATATTTGGCCATCCTCAAACATACAGTTGAAACAACAAAAACCGCAAAAGATACCAACTTTATTATCAATAGAACTACTGTGTGGGAAAATTTTCATGAATGCCCACAATATGAAAGGAAAGAAGATATTCCTTGAATTCTCAATTGTGCATATAGTCTTAGAAGTTGTTACGAAATCAATTAAGTCCATCGCAATTAAGTCAATCAAATGTCAAGAAAAGTAAGGTATGCATCCAGTCCGATTAAGAAACATAAAAGTTCGATGCAAATTTGACAACGACAATACGATTGTGAAATTTGACAACGACAATACGATTGTGATTTTATCTCAACTGGAGGTGATAAATATCGATAAATTTGAAGAGCCTGTGTGGTTTAACAGACCAATATGACTTGAGACTTGATATAAAATATGAGATAGGTCTCTATTAAGTTACCAATAATTGTGACAGATTTATCAACCCTATCAATAGCTTTTCACACATAAGATGAGTGTCCATCTCTTGTCCACAATTTTAGGGATGCTTAAACAAACCCTGAACCACATAAAATGAAATCCTGTGAATGGGAGAAGGGCAAAAGAAAAAAAAAATGAAGAAATTGCTTCTCTCATTAATTTGGATAAAAAAAATGATTACCAGGAAAGGACGCACACGTTAGAAAAAAAAATAGTTAGCAAAAAATAATAATGCTAACGAGTATTTAAGAATTTTGATTAAGTAATAAGTTAAAAAAAATTTATAGTCATAATATATCGGTTATCTTCGAGTAATGTATGATAGATCCCTTAAAAATTGAATTGCTTCAAGTCTAATAGATTTACCAAAGTACTTTTGAGAGAATTTGCCAATGGGACGCGAAATGGAAAAAAAAAAAAAAAAAAAAAAAAAAAAAAAAAAAAAAGTCAACTAAGGGGAGTGGCAACTTGTGTAATTTACGTTCAAATCTAGGGGCACGACAGGAAATCTGTCTAGAAAGCATCGAGTCCTTCGTCGGCGTTCGACACGAAAGCTTCGACAGTTCCGGTGTCGCTGTCGCGTCGCGTCGCGAAATACGTCGGAATCCAAGGTCAGAATGCCGGCTAATCTCCGCGATGGATTATATTTACACTCCACGTCCCATCGACACATCGCCGTCCGGACCCATAAAGCTCCGCCGATCCCACCGTCGCCTCGCATCCACCATCTCCATCTCCAAGAAACTCGCCGCTTCGGAAACCAGCAGAAAGCCTCTCCGCATCACCCGCGCACGCTCACGACATGTTGAAGTTCTCCTGGAACGCCACGGACCATGTCAAAGCCCTGGCCCCATGCAGATTCCTCGACGCGCCGAAGCCCGGGCTCCTCCCTTCCAGGCGGAGAGCCGCCGCCGTCGTCTCTTGCTATCCGGCGAGCAAAGCCCCGACCTTGGCGGTCGTCTCCGACGGGTCGGGCCTGGTCGAGCCCGGGTCGGGCAGCTTGGTCGACCGGCTCAGGTTGGGCGGCTTGACCGAGGACGGGCTGTCGTACAAGGAGAGGTTCCTGGTGAGGTGCTATGAGGTGGGGATCAACAAGACGGCCACCGTCGAGACCATGGCCAATCTGTTGCAGGTTTTTACGATCGGGTCTCGAATTGATTTTCTTTTAATGGGTTTTGGGCCAAGATGAGATTTTGGGTGTGATTGGTCTATGTAAGGGTTCTGGATAGTAAGATTTCCTTGGATAATCATTCTATATTTGGAAATATTTGTACTAATTTTTGAACTTTCATAATTGCATAAAATTCTATTCCTGAAATAAAAATATATTTAGTATAATTCTTAATTCTTTCGTGACTTACTTCTTTCTAATTTTTAAATAATTTTATTCTTTTATTCATTTTTTTCCTTCTCTTTTAGCTAGTCGCCGACTTTGGCGACGATGAGCGACCAACCAAACGAGAGCATGTGGCCTCAGCTAATAAGCCTCACCCAGCCACTGGCAAGGCTTGATTGACAAACCGGCAAGGTCATAGGCTCTCTTCTAGCTAGTCACTGACCATCGCCGAGGCCGTTGACTGATTAGAAGAAGAAATTAAGAGAAAAAGAAAAAGAAAAGATTAAAAAAAGGCTTGATTTTAGAGTTATTCTCTATGATAAAATATAATTTCATTTTTACTTCTTTATTCTCGAGAATAAAAAAGTTACCAAATGTGTATTTATGTTCTTTTTTTTTTAATTTCAAGAAATAAAAGAATAGAATTAAGCATTGTTTAACCAATTATCTAATAGGACCTGAATATTTGCATAATTTGAAATTGAACTTTACAAAGCCTATGAATCCAACAGTCTTTTGGGTGGCTGTGGAGGAGCGGGAGAATAATATTAAGAGTGCCAAAATTTTTGTCAAGCATTCACTTAAATGCTTTTTTTCTTTTTGCTTACTTGAATATCAATTCCGATTTACCTCATCGAAAAATCTAACGTGAACGCTAGTCATCCAACATGGCTTTATCTTCATAAAGTTGACAATTTTTTAATATTGTTTTATTATATTTGTGAATTTTTTATTTTATTTCTTTGGCTTTTTTACTTTAGGGCTGACGAGGGTGACCGGACCTCACCAGCCATGAAAGCCTCACCTAGGTTGGGTGAGGGCCGCCTCGTCCTCAGCCATGAAGGTCCTAAGCAAGGCTGTCGGGGCCTCATTGGCCGTGGACGATGCCGCCTAGAGCTGGCGAGGGCATCACAACCTCACCGACTACAGGCAAGGCTTCAACGGCCTCAATCAGGGTCTTTGCGGCCAATAGCAAGGCGGCCCTTGCCCAATCTAGGCGAGGTTTCACAGCCAGCAAGGGTCGCCAGCAACCCTCTCCAGCCCTGAAGGAAAAAACCCAAAAAAAAGGCAAATTAAAAATAAAATAAAAACATTTGAAAAAAAATTCAAAATTTTCCATATAGGACTTTTGGCCGAAAGTGGCACTTAAATGAGCAATTTTATTCCACTATGGCAAGTGAGCCAAAAAAATGTTTTTGCACTAAAATAACCACGGTATGAAAATTTTGACGCTCCTAGTGTTCTTCTCCCCAAACAAACAAGCATGCACCTTGGGTTAACTGTAGCAAATCTTTAATTACTGTTGCGAATTGCTTATAACTTTTGGATTTTGAGAAATACAGTAATAGAGCAATTGCTCTTTATTTATGTCTCATTTGCCATCTCCTGGATCAGAGTTTCTACATGATTGCTTGTCACTGGGTTTAGGATTGGGTTGAATGATATTGACTACCCCTCATGGATTTGCTAATTCTCATTTTAATATCGTTTCTTCTTTCGACGAAACGTGTTGATCCAATATTTGGATAGATTGATAGGCTCATTTATGGCAGTAGGAAAATTTTGTTTTTCTCTATTTGGAAAGAATTGTCTCAAGTTGCAATTGCAGTAAGGATTTCTGGTCAAACTGAATGATATCTGCATTGCAGGAGGTTGCGTGTAATCACGTTCAGAGTCTTGGATTTTCGACTGATGGATTTGCGACGACCTCTACGATGCGGAAAATGAATCTCATATGGGTAACTGCCCGCATGCATATTGAAATATACAAATACCCAGCTTGGTGAGTTTGGCTACTTTTATATTCCACATCCAACATTAAATGACTTGCACATTGGGTTTAGGATTGTTATTCATGCCCTGATAGTAGTATGTCATTTGTGTCAGGAGTGATGTGGTGGAAATAGAGACGTGGTTTCATGGAGAAGGCAGGATCGGAACTAGACGAGACTGGATACTCAAGGACTATGCAAATGGTCAAGTTATTGGAAGAGCTACTAGGTAAATTTGTTCATTTCTTTGAAGTGCGAGCTGGTATTAGGGATGCTGCTCTCTCATGCCCGTTGCCCTAAGTTACCTGCCACGTCCAGGAAAAGTTGAACTGGTTTTTCGTATTCCGTTTCCTTTTACGAATGGAGTGAATACCATCAGATGGTGGAGATAATATTATTTCTCCTGCTTGGCAAAGGCTTTTTGTAGTGATCAATTAGCTTGTTGTCATTTACCGTGGGGCTGCAGAAGCAACATTGCATCAGTTCTGCATTGTTCTATATCTATGTGTTTAAGACATTCATATTCAGGATACTTTTGAGATTAGCATCAAGGAACTGTATCTTTGACATAAGTATTGGCGTTCCTCTCTGCCTGATGCTATCTTGGGGTTTCTTGGGTGAGCCATAGGTTTATAAATTCTTCTCTAAAACTTCAAGCAGAAGAGATAATTTACAGACATGTATATGGGATATGTAAGTGCGAGAATATTTGTTTATCGGGTATTTTCCCTTTATTAGATGTTGAAGCTCTACCTTATATAACCTCCTTATGAAATAAATTTCCCCTGCAACAAAAGTTAAAAATGCATACTGTGGGTACTTTTTTGGTTTTGATTTGCTGATCGGTTCAACCATTTGATTTCTCAGCAAGTGGGTCATGATGAATCAGGAAACTAGAAGACTTCAGAAGGTCGATGATGACGTTCGTGATGAGTATCTGATTTTCTGTCCACGAGAATCAAGGTACATTTGTGTTCATATCATAGGCATATACATCATCTTTGTTGAGTATAATCTATCATGCATTTCTTGAATTTGAGTATGATCACACGAGAAATTGCAGCATGCAATTCAATCTCAGTATATTTGACGAAGGAGGTTATATCAGCCTTTTGCCTTGCTATAGTGATACCCAGATTAGGTGATAATGTAGGTGCAGGAGTGATAAAAACAATGTAAGTATGTGCATGGATTTGTGAAAACTTTGCTAGTTGGTTGGTGTTTTGACTCACCTCATTAGTCAGAAGTTTCTCCGAATTCAATGAACATGCCAGAAGTCGTCTACCATGCTAGTTCTGTGGACCGTGGACCAATCTCGAAAAGTGGTGTCATTACGAATTTGCAAAAGCACAGCATCGCGCCTTATGGATGCCTGGGACTATAATAGTGGCATTGCAATACCTAGCCAAGGATCTTCAGAATTTTTCTTAATTCTAAAAGTAATAATTTATTGAGGTTGTGTAAATTATAATTATATGCTCGAGATTCTCGCATGTCTGGAGAGATACCTCAGAATTACCAATGATTGACCAGATTCCAAAATCACTTGGCCTTTTTCCTCCCAAAATCTGGGAATATAAATACAATATGAAAACGAAATGACACCGCATAACAAAATGTAAGCCACTTGTTTGGCCTATGTAATTATGCCCCTGAGTCACTGCAACTTGGTTTGACGGAGATTTTGTTATTGTATCTAATAGACAACAATGGTGGATGCTTTCCTTTAATTCTGGGGTGGATCGCTAATGAAGTGAGGGAGACACAAACACAAAGTTCTATATTTTCACTAACTCAGATTACATAGCTTAAATAGCATGGAGAGCTAACTTACTTAATACCCTAACCCTGGTTACCTTGTTTAAAGTACCTAATGCACATTTACTAACTGTAAAAATCTCATTTTTACTGAATATTCCTTGACGTACACATTAAGGCTCCTGTTTATTTGATTTGCAGACTAGCGTTCCCAGAGGAGAACAATGGCAGCTTAAAAAAAATAGCTAAGTTGGAAGACCCTGCTCAATATTCGAGGCTGGGGCTTGTTGTAAGTTGATTAACCCATCTGAGTTGCCCAGATTTATTCATGTCTGTTCATTAATTATTGTGCTCCCCACAACCACAGCCTAGACGAGCTGATCTGGACATGAACCAACATGTCAACAACGTCACCTACATCGGATGGGTTCTAGAGGTAACGGTTGCAGGCCTTCCTTCATATCCATTACGCTGGACATGGCTCATACTTCTAATGTGTCTCAGACAAGTTTCTTCTTCTAATTGCCTTTGTTTTGCTGTACCAATCTGGCTTTCAAGAGAAGTTGTGTTGAGAATTAAATCGTTTTGATCTGCATCTGGGTCGGGTTCCTCATCGTCATATCTGCCGCTTTGGGAAGTTGAAGTGATAGGCTCACAGTTTTACTAAGGCTTGCCTTTCCTGTGAGAATAGCTTTTTCTTTGTTCCTGGTGTCACCATGTGGGCCACAAAATTTTGTCAGAAACATTCTGTTTTTGTGCTGCTTTCCTTGAATTTGCCAAAAGGTGTCATGGAAGAAGAACAAGGATAGAGGCTTTGGCTTATCTAGGTCCGAGCATGTATTTGGGTTGTACTTTGTGCTCGGCCTCACATAGCAAGAACCGTTACTGACTCTGTCTTCAGAAGTTTTTCTTGTCCCACTAACTTATAGAGATGAAGAAATCAGCAGTTTTTGTTGAAATGTTCCTCAAGCCGTCTCTCATGTTCTGTAAATCCTGCAATCAGCCTTTTTCTGAAATGCTTTCTATGTTGTCATTATGACAGAGCATGCCTCAAGAAATTATTGACTCCTACGAACTGCAGAGAATCACGCTGGATTACAGGCGTGAGTGTCAGCATGACAATGTTGTCGATTCGCTCAGCAGTCATGAGCCAGATGAGAACTCGGAGGCCATCTCGCAGCTCAATGGAACCAACGGATCGGCTGTGTACCCGGCCACAGAAGATTATCGCCAGTTTCTCCACTTACTCAGGTTGTCTGGTGACGGCCTAGAAATAAACCGTGGCCGCACCCGGTGGAGAAAGAAGCCGATGAGGTAACTCGTTTTTGATTGCACGTAAAAAGACCATTTGTATTCTGTATTTGTCATTCCTCATGAGGATTTACTGCGCCGCCAAATCTCGCTATTGCTTGCTTGTAGTTTTCCTTCTGCATAGAAAACTGTGATTGTTGTGCCAAGAAAAAAACGAGAGAAAGATATGTGTACTCTGCTAGTGTACTCTCCGAGTTTGTAACCTATCTTGCTGTGAGCATAAGGTTTGTTCTTTTTTATTTAAGAGGAGAATTATTAGAGGTAGCTCTTGGTGTTCTGTTTTCACACGGTAAAGAAACGCATGCTGAAATATTGAGTTTTTTTTTTTTTTTTTTTTTTATTTGAAATGTCACTGCTTGTGGAAAGCGTTCGACTAAATTGAGGACATGGTCGTCTTAAAGATAAAAATAATATATCTTAATCATGTTCATGTTCATATCTTGTGTGGTCTTGTTTTGGATGACTTACGGAGTTACAATGGAGGTGTTGGGCATGGTACTAGTCGAACAGTGCCTGAGGAGATAATACTTCTCGGTTTTAACTAGTGAAAATAAAATGCCGAATTCTAGACGAAACTATGTTGTTGGTTGTACAACATTTTGAGGATACAAAGCGTCCTATTTTTTGACTTCACAGATGAGGAATGTGTTATTATGCAAAAGAAGAAGATACATAACTATACTTGGGTAAAGAATGATTCGAATTGCGAAATAGTTACCATGTTTTTCTTCTAATTGTAAGATGAATGTATATAATAATACATAGTACCTCTAGACAAACTTGATCAAGTTGGTGCATGTCGTAGCATATTTTTTATATTTTATTATGAGAAGGCATGTCCACAGAAAAAATAAAAATTCCCGTCTCTCGATATAGAAAAACCTTGCACATAATCCTGTGTACAAGAATGACATACCCGGTCGATATTATGTGGCGAGATGAAGATACCTTCATATGCATCACAGTCCAAGAACACTGCTACTTGCGCTGGGGTGGCATGGTTTGGTGGGGGAGCTCCGGCATTGCACTGTTCACAAAAGTGAGTGCGGTAGTTGTTAGAATGTCCAGACAAAATGAGAAGCTTATAGGCAGAGGGAGAGAACATGTACACAAAGGTTGCGTATGAGAGTCTAGATTTGAGACCGGATAAGATAACAAAATATCATGTCCAGTGTTTGACGACGTCTTCTGGACCGAATAAATCCAGATATATAAGGATAAAATGTTAGATAAATCCGGGCTAGGGAGTAGGATGGATTTGGATTGGACAAAAAAGTTCTAAAAATAACAATAATTTACTATCAACAATGGAGTGATAGAGTTCGGCTTCGCCAGCCACCATGCAAGGACTACCACCACAATAGCCAAGTACTCCTGACCACCATGTAGGGCCACCACTACAATAGCCTATCACTCCCTACTACCGTGTAGTTGTCATTGTCTCCGACCAACGCCGATCGCCATTGCTGTCTTGCCAATTATCCTATGATGATTGTCGAAATGAATTGGCTATCACTGATGAATGACCGAAATCAATGGATTGACCCAAAGAGTCATCTTTGAAAAAGAAGAAAAAGAAAAAAAAAATCAAAAAGCATGAAGTTTTGGGCATTTCGTATGTTGGTCCTGAACGGTGTGAATATTGTAAAGAAAGCTTTGAATTTTTTATTTTCCTCGATGCTTCTATTGAAGTACATAATGAGTTTAAATACATACATAGTTATATGATGAGATCAAAATTGATTCCTTATATCAAGGGACGAATCCTCAAATTAAGGAAAAAATTTTAAATTCAAAATTTGAATTTGAATTTAAAATTTTGAGAGAGTTAGAAGATATCAAGTTGCTTGATTTTATGACGATATGTTATCACCCCTTGCAAGCTAAGCATGGTCGGCTAAAATTGAACCTTGTTCTACAAAAGTCCGATGCGATTAGAACTCAGACTTTTGTAATATATTTGCAATTTGATCTTTGCTTGAGATGAACTGAATAGTGAGAATCTTATGCCCAACTAGTTCCTAAACAGAATGAAAATCAACAACGACACACTTCGTTCTTGAATGGAAAACACGATTGTAGATGAGAGAGATTGTGGAAATGTTGTCACACCAAATGGTGGGTGATGCAAAGAGTGGGTAGTGCAATTCACATAACAAGCAGCATAGCCAAATTCATTTAGTTGCAGTGTGAGCTAGACACCGGTACTTAGCTTTAAAAGAAGAATGAAGAATGTGCCACGGTGGCTTGTTTCATAGCATTCCAAGAAATGGGGTTAAAATCGAAGAAAACACAAAACTCACTAGTAGAATGTCGATCAATGGGGTAGCTTGCCCAGTTAGCATCGCAGTAAGTAGTGAGTTGGTGTTGGCCTAGATGAAAATGAAGATTATGAGTGATTGTGCCTTTCAAATAATGCAAAATGCGTTTGACCACCACAAGATGATCCTCAGTGGGAGACTTTAGAAACTAACAAACTTAATTGACAACAAAAGAAATGTCAAGACACGTCAGAATAACGTATTGCGACGGTCCAACAAGACTCCTATACAGAGTGGGATTTGACAATGGAGGGCCATCACCTAGGCCAAGCTTTTGAGATATAGCAGACTTTGGGACTGGTTTAAATCCGTCCATATTTGCACACTTCATTCATAATTGCCTTCAGAATTACATGTTATCTGAATGCCAAGAAAATAAGAATGAGGTTTGAGGTCTTTCATGCGAAAATGATGCCCAAGACATGAGATTAAATGCTGTGATGAAGTATCATTGCCAAGAGGAGATATATGGTTATATGGCCTTGGTGGAAGATGAATAGTGATGGATCGGAGTTGAAGATAGTGAATCCAAAATCGTTGAATTTTGAATTAAACTTTTTTAAACAAGCTCGAGGGGCTTGACGAATACCATAAATGGATTTCTTCATGTGACAAACATGTGACACGGCCCATGGACAAACATGATCCAAGACCGTCCAAAGTAGGGCTGTGTCCCGTACAAGGGCCAACCCCCAAGCTACCCATGAACGACCCACAGTCAATGCATGAGTTGACCATTGAGTAATACAAGTAAGACCCATGCACAACACAAAACAAGCCCGTGACAATCCAGCTCCCTTGTGTCAGGTGGCCCTGTCATTTCTTCTAACACATGCCCCTTGGGCCTTCCCTAGGCCTAAAGCCAATGAGTAGCCTAATGTACGGACTTGCAATGATGGTATAAATTCAAATACCACCATTGGATCGGAGAGGGGATCAACGGCTGAAATTACACTCTTCCATGTATAAATAAGGGACCCTCCCTCTTCAATTGTACAAACACTAGTTCACAAACAATACATACGTGCTTCGCTCCATACTTCATTCTTGTGAGCTGAGTGCATGCAAGGCTGACTTGGGATCGCAATCCTAAGGCCACACGGGTGTGTGATCGTTCGGAATCAATCGACTAGCGACACATGGCTAGTGTTGCCCGGATCAAGATAACCTAATGGTTGGGAAATGAACACCGTTTCTTACAAATCACCATGTAAAAATGCAAATTCGACATCCAATTGTTGAAGTGGCCAATTGTGAGAGACCACAAAAGATAAAATAATTCGAATGGTGGTAGTTTTCATCATAAGATTGAAGGTCTCAATAAAATCCACACCCAGCTGCTGATGGAAACCCTTAGCAACAAAATGAGCCTTGTTGCTAGGACTGATTGGTTCTTGATTCGGTCTGATTCCAAGGTAGAACCGGGAACCGAATCAAGAGGATCGATACCCAAATTCTAGGATTGGAAACTGGACCAACCGATCCTAGAATAGGGAATCGGATTGATCGACTGGTCCGGTCTGGTGGAATTGGTAATACGTTGTTCTAGGACCAAAAAAAAAAAAAAATTGCAAAAAAGCTCTCCTAATGTTCAAAACTTGTAATGCCCAGCTTACAGTCTCAAGCTTTCATTTTTCAATGGGTTCTTCACTTCTTCTCAACTTGTGCTCATCAGAAAAGGAAGGTAAATCATAAAGCGAAAACTAAAAAGGCAAGGTAAAGCATAACGAGGGGAAAGCAAAACCTAAAAAGTATAAAGGGCAAAGGGTTTTTTCTCAATTTTTTTTTTATATTAGCCGGTTCGGTCCGGTTGGTTTGATAGGTCTAATTCCTGCCTTGGAACCGAGAGCCGGACTGACCAGCCGGGAATCGGACTGTCCTCTTTGGGAATTGCCCAAAATCGACCAGTCCGGTCTGATCCAAGCGATTCTCGATTTGGGCAATTCCCATTGCACACTCCTACTTGTAGCGGTTAATAGAGTCATCCAAAATTTTTTAACTCAAAATACCCATTTGCAACCCACTATGTTCATAGTAGGATCATAAGAGACCAAACACCATATTTGTTGTTGTTGAAGAGAGGTAAACTCCTAATCCATAGCATGACACCATCAAGGGTCCTTAATAGCTTAGGAGTAACATGTTGGTTCAGAGATATAACCGGTGGTAAGTGCAAGTGAAAATGGGTGAAGGGTATGGGAAAAGGCCTTTCGTTTAGTAATACTAGATTTCGACCTTGTTTGCATTAGGTGAGTGGAGGAATGAAGGACAAGTTGACTGTCAATAGGTGGAGGAAGTGTTTGGCCAGAGGTTTGGAAGGTAGGTTTAGTAATTGATGAAGAAGGCATGGGAGAGGTGTTGTTGGATGTGAGAACAACCTGTGAATTAGTGGAAGAACCACATGAACATACGCAGTTTGAATTACTCCAAAGAAATCAAGACTATGAGGCAGAAGATGTGAAGAATGAGTGGGAGTAATGTAGGAGTGAGGAAACTTAGTTTCATCAAAAACGATATGATGAGAAATAGATACTCGATCGGATGAAGATCCATCCAACAATAACCTTTATGACTAGAGCTATAGCCTATAAAATAATAAGGAGCTAATCGAAGTTACAATTTATTGGCATTGTAAAGTTAGAGCCATGGGAAGTAAAGACAAACAAAGGTTCACAAATGTGAATAATTAGGAGAGATGTGAAATAAAGATTGATATGGAGAACAAGTATGATGTTGAGGTATGGGCATACGATTAATCAAGTAAATGGCTATGATGAAGGCTTCTAGCCAAAATTTAGAAGGTATATTAGCATGGGTCATCATAGCTAAACCAGTTTCGATAAAGTGGCAGTGCTTGTGCTCCACCATACCATTTTGTTCTAGTGTGTGGGGGCAAGAATGTTCATATATAATACCATGTGATTAAAGAAAATTGTTGAAGGTATTATTTGTAAATTTGCCACCACCATCCAAATGAAATGTTGTGATGGTGTGCCGCAAAAAATTTTCAACCTACTCTTTAATACTAACAAAGATGTCATAAAAGTCATATTTTAATCTCATAGGAAATAACCATGAATATTTTGGAAAAATCATTAACAAAGAGAACATAATAGGAATAATTAGAATAAGATAATGTGAGAGTAAGTCCCCATACATCACAATGTAATAATTCTAGAGAACGACTAGAGGTAGAATTAGGCTTGGAAAAAGGTAGCTTGTGACTCTTCACCTGCTGACATGAAGAGCAAATGTGAGAGCCCGATTGTTTGGAAACGGAAACGACTGAGGAAATGGCTCGTTGAATGTCATGAGAGGAGTGATCGAAACGAGCATGCCATTGGTCCGTAGTGATGGAGGAACTGTAATAAGCCTTTGGAGCGGTGGATGATTGTGGAGTACAAAGTGGGTACAAGCCGTTCTCAACTAACCCTTGATATAAAATCCTCCCCGTAGCCTTGTCCTTAATACAAAAATCAGAGGCATCAAAGTTAAAGAGATAATTGTTGTCTTTGGAAAACCGGTAAATAGAGAGTAAATTGTATGAGGCTATGGGACAATAAAATATAGATTTGAGGTGAAGCTGTGAAGAAGAGAATGAGATGGTGGTGGAACCAACATGTACAATGGGCATACCAAGGCCATTACCTATTTCAACAGTGCCATTACCATCATAGACGTTAGAAATTTGGAGATTTTTTAGCTTTGGGGTGAGATGGTGAGTGGCTTTGGTGTCGGTGTACCAAGTGTTGGGTGGGATAGAGTGACTGTCATCACTGTAAGTTTTTTTAGTGGATAGCGACCTTGGTAGGTGTAGTTCATTCGATGATAACAATCAATGGCAATATGACCCATACGATTGCAAATCTGACATTGTGGACAAACACTCAAATTTTGAGATTATGTTGACCCTGGTGTGATAGTTGTTGTTTCACCGATCCAGAAGAGGTGGAGGACTGCTGGCTTGGAGGAAATGTACCACAAGATTGAGCATGGTCGCAACCTTGAGATAATTGACGTGGGTTGTCGGGCTTGAAAGGTTTAGAGGCTACCAATGCAGTAGATTGAGCTGATTGCGGGTAGTGTACCTTCAATCAAAGAGAGATCCTCATAGATTAACAATGAATGAAGTTCTTCAAGAGATACAGTTGATGTCCTCGTGTGAACACGAACCACGGAACATAATTGTTGATATGATGGGGGCAGCCCATCGAGTATGCGAATGAGTAGATCATCCTCAATCAGGGGAGAGCCACAGGTTGCTAGCTGGTCAGAAATAACCTTAAATTGCTGGAGATAATCAGCCATAGATTGAGTGCCCTTCTTGAGTCGAGTAAGTAGCCATTTGAGGGAGATCACATGGACAAGTGCTATAAAGGCATATCTACTATTGAACAGATCCCATGCTTGCTTAGCAAAAGTATGATGATATACGAAAGAGCGGAACAGCTTAACGTGGCATTGATCCAGGATAACAACAACTGGTCTTTTTCAAACCAAGTTGCATATGTGGGATCATCATATGATGGTGGAGGTATAGAGCCATTAACGCTTTACATTAGGCGATGACAACGCAAAATAGGCATGAACAAGGATTTTTAAAGGAGATAGTTTGAGGCATTCAGTTTGATTGGGATAAGGTTGGAGATGTTCAGAATCACAATGGGTGGGGATTGAACTAGGGTATTGACAGCGCTACTAGCTTCAAAATCGGTGAAGGTAGTCATGAGGAAGAAGAAGTAAGATCATAGATAATGTTACTATGCAAAGCACTCTTATACCATAAAAATTGTAAAAGAAGCTTTTAATTTATTTTATTTTCCTCGATGTTTTCATTGATGTACATAATGAGTTTTAATAGATACCTAGAGATCAAAATTGATTCCTTAAATCAAGGAAAGAATTCTCAAATTAAGGAAAGAATTTTAAATTCAAAATTTGAATTTGAAATTAAAATTTTGATAGAGACGCAAGATATCAAGTTGCTTGATTTTAGAACAACATGTTATCACGGGGATCACCTGATTTTGCCGTGATGCTCCGACGTCCAATCTCGTCCTCTACTCAAATTTGAAATTTTGTGTTGATAATTGAAAGATTTTCAAGGGAAGAGGAGGCAGAGGAGCTCCAATGATACTCGTGATTGCTCAAAATGTTGCTAGTCTCGGACTTGCGAGATTACATCAACAAGATGCTGCCCCAAATTTGGAAAGTATCACCTCTATGAGCAAGCGAGATTTTCAAAAATATTGAAGGATTTTTTTTTTTTTAATTTGGATGATATTTGAAGGATCTCTAATCCCACTTTTATTCTTTCCTATTTCAATCCAAATCCGGGCGACTAAACATAGTCAAAAAGCATATTCGTACGGCCGTATGGTGATCCACATGTATAAGTATCTCAATCGAAATCTGGGCCTCATTCCTTGTTAAAGAACTCAGGAAATTATAAGAGACAACGATCTACTTCCTCATGCATGAGTATCGAATACAATGTCGTGATAGAGTTATTCGTCTATGTGTTGCCCCTTGAAGTTGGCACCGCTTTTAGTCTCACGAAAATAAAATGTCATGAACAAATTTACTATTTAATAGGAACAAATTTAAATAATTTTTCCAGCCATGATAAATCCACTGATTTTAGCAATGATGCTTAGGTGGGACCGTGAGAGTAATTTGTGCATATGAAGTAATTTCAATAATTCGACCAAAAAAAGAAAAAAAGGATCGGGCCAAGGGATTGTCGATTACGGCCCATGGATGATTGATGCAACGCCACACCAAACCCGACGTTTTCTATTCCGACCCGAAATGAAAGAAAGAAGCGAGTTTCGGCTCGGTATCTCCGGGCGCGCCTCGCAGGTTGCCACCGCGACCGGTGAACAATGTCTGAAGTCGGTATTCCACGTTGATTGGGTCTTCATTTGTGGGTTCGGATCGGAACGGTCTGGGGGATCTTGTGTATGTTCAGGCATTTGACCATCTCTCTCAAAGTTTCAATATTTTTTTTCTTGCGGGATGGAATCTTTTGGTTGACTACGTGCCTGTTTGATTGCTAACTCCCAGCGAAGTGTCAATCAAATGTAGGTGGTCTCTTTCCCATTCCTGCGATGGGTTCTCTCGTTCTGCTTCTTGTGATCTCGCTAGTTGAAGTTCACGAGCCTTGTGTGATCTTTCTGATGCTGATGGTGGTGAATTCTTGTGATCTCGCTAGTTGAAGGGAAAACGCACGTATCGAAGGCTTCCCAGGCGATTCGATTGGAGCCTGAGGAGCTCATATCCGTGCAACACGAAATCATCCATCTTTGTATGCAGTCAATCCTTTGGATGTCTTATTCTTTGCATTCAGAGGATTTCAGAGAGGTTGATGGACATTTTCTTGAATATATTGATCCGTCTTCTGTATTTCTGTCTTCTTTCTGCTGTGAACGGTTTCATGGGGATGATGTCTTGTTCCATTTGTTGACTTAATAAACCCTGGAAAATTCGTGAATGACAGTACTGAAGTAGGAAATACTTGAAGTTCCGCGTAGGGGCTTGTACTTGGTCTGTAGAAATGGGATGTTTGGTGTGCTCATTAAAATTTTGGCGGCATTGAACTCATTTCTAGTTCATTCTCTTACTTGCCTCTAGCTATATTGATTCAATGCTGCTAATGCTGCTCGAGAATGTATTGTCAAGTGAAATAGAATCGCAAGGACAACCCAAGTTTTTTGGGTGAAACGTATTCGAAGTTGGACACTTGTTGCTCAAATTTTATGGATCGTGTCCTTAATTTGTTGTTGCTTGGGGTTTGTTTTGCTATTCAGTGATGATTTTGAGTCAGTACAGTGTACTTAATTAGATAATTCAGAAGAAACAACAAAAGCGGTTCTCTCTTTCAGCACACCGTCAGATGATGAGTGGGATATATTGTGCATGGGCTTTGAGTTCCTTTGAGTTCCATAAGGATGAATTAATGAAATATCCTCATAATTTGTCCCTGCTGATGGCAAAAAACCGTCAATCTTCTCCAAGTATCTCCCCGGTAGCAACTTTGGAAATATTTCAGTGTTTGTAATGGATGATTTTTTGCACGGAAAATTTGTTCTGTCAAAGTTACATGTATGAGTTTCTCCTTTCGTGAATAAATTCATCTATTTTTAGTTAGTCCATACTTCATTCTTTTGTTTCTGGGTCTCTCTTCTCATATTACTGTTTTTTGGTCTTGCACAGAATGGCTGCCTGATCGGATTGGTCAGAGAATATCAAAAACATATTTACCTGCTCTCCCAATATATGTCCTCGACACGTAGTGACCAGCTTAAATTTTCCTTAATCTTCAGACGGAGGGGAAATGTGCTTGTCCCTCAATTGGTACATGCCATCGTTTTTCATTTACATGAAGTGCGCTAATTTATCTCTGCATTAGCAATAGCCCGGTGTATATGAATTAGGATTTTAGGAGTTCCTTGATTTTTTTTTATTAAGTTAAGATGCCTTCTGATAGCCTTATCTCATCCTATGGATAACACCTACAGCGCTCGGTTTACTAAAGCTTTTTCGCAACCTGTGGTTGCTAGTTTTCCTCCTTCAGAGTCAGTTTTGCGATATCCATATCAACAATTAAGGTTGGTGATCGAAAACTAGTTTTACTGTTAACTTCATTGGTGCCGAGAATAGACTGTGAGCACCGAGGAGGATGAGATCTATGAGGGCGTCGTGTGGCTCAGATCATGACAACTTTGATGTCCCTTTGGATGTGTAATAACGTAGAGATCAATAAAATATTCACTTATTTATAATTCAAGCCTAATTTCCTTCTTAATAAAATTGATTTCTTCACATGACTAAGATTTGATAGTCGCGATAGTGGAAAGTTACCTTAAAATGTAACATTATCCTTGCCCATCCTCAAAGATATAGTTCAAACAACAAAAACAGCAAAAGATACGAACTTTATTATCGATAGGATAACTGTGTGGGAAAAATTTCATGAATGCCCACAATATAAAGAAAAAAGAAGATATTCCTAGAATTCTCAATTTTATATATAGTCTCAAAAGTTGTTTCTAAGTCAATCATGTGTCAAGAATAATAAGGAATGTATCAAGTCCAATTAAGAAACACACGCGAGATAGATGCAAATCTAACACATGAGCTTGTTTAAAGTTGAAAAAAAATATAATATATGCAACTTGTTAAATATAAATTTTGACAATAATGCTAAAAAAAATCAAAAACACATATATAATTTTTTTTTAAAAGACCAAATCCTTCGTCAAATTTTTTTAATTTTTATTTGTTTAAAATTGAAAAAATAATGCATGCAAATTTTTAAATATAAAATTCAAATTAATGCTAAAAAATTGAATACAGATATATAATTTAAAAAAAAACCGAACTCTTCGTCGAAATTTTTTAATTTTTACTTGTTAAAATTGAAAAAAAAATAATGTATGTAACTTTTTAAATATAAATTTTGACAATAATGCTAAAAAAATCAAATATATAAATATATTGTTTAAAAGACCAAAATATATATTTATTTTTTTAGTATTTATATAATTTTAATTTTCTATCATTATTTTGGCATTTAAATAAATAATAATGAGGGAAAAATTAGAAATTTGAAGAAGAAGTGATGATAGTTTTGGAAAAAAAAAAGTTTCAACATTTGGCCAAATGCTAAAAACTCAAAGTTATTCCTTACTAGCATTGTGTTTTTAGCTTTCTTAATACCGACTTTCACTTGAAAGCTACTTTAAAATGGTTGCCAAACGGTCCAAAGATTTCCTCAAGGGCTTTGAAGGCCGAAAGCCCCTTGAGAATGCTTGAACCAAATGCACTTGGACTTGGCGTGATTTTTTATTTTGGAGAGAGAATGAAGTGACAGGGTGGTGGGGGAGGGAAAGAAAAGAGAAATAAATTTGGGAGTGGGAGTGGGAGAGGGCGTGGGCGTGGGCGTGGGCGTGGGGTGGGAGGGAGGGAGGGGGGGGGGCGTTGGGGGTGATTTTTAATTTTGGAGAGAGAGGGAAGTGAAAGCTGTCAGGTAGTGGGGGAGGGAAAGAAAAATAAATTTTGGGTGGGTGGGGGGTTTGGGAGTGGATCCCACGATGGGACTTTTTTTTTTAATTAGAAAATTAAATAAATAAGATTAAAAAGTAATTTCAAAAAATAAAAATACCAATGTTGAATGGTGATAAATTTTGGTCATTATAGGAGATCATGGGTTTATTTAAGGGATAAGTGCTACAGAAATCCTAAAACTTGTCCTGAAAATGCAATTGAGTCTTAAAACTTGCAAAAACTATAATCAAGTCCTAAAACTTATCAAATTATTTCAATGAAGTCCTAAAGTTAACACCGTCGACTTTTTTAATGATGAAACTTTTTTATAATCAGAAAAATAAATAAATGAAATTAAAAAGTAATTTCAAAAATAAAAATATTGAATGTTGAATGGTGATAAATTTTGATCATTATAGAAGATCGTGGATTTATTTAAATAAGTTGATTCTAATTTCTTAGTTTCATTGATAACTTTTGTCAATTTACTAATATTATTAGTGTAAATTCATTGTAGGCTTTTTTTTTGATTAATTAAGTATTTATGAATTTGAATTAAATTAATTAAAAATAAAAAAATTCATGAAATATATGTGTGCCTAATTGTCGGAATTTTATATTTTTGAGAAATAACATGTCGACGTGTCTTGTCGTATTGTTTTATGTATCCGTGTCGCGTGTTGATACTATTTAGGTAATAAATATTGATAAATTTGAAGAATCATACTGTGTGATTTAACAAACCAATATGACACCAATGACTTAAGACTCTATACGAGATAAGTCTTTACTAAATTATCAGCAGTTGTAGCTCGTTTATTAGCCCTATCATTAGCCTTTCAAGCATATGGGGTTTCCATCTTCAGTGCCACCATTCTAGGGATGCGTAAACAAACCCTGAACCATATAAATTGAACATTGTGAATGGGAGAAGGGGCAAAAATAAAAAATAAAAAATTGCTTCGCTCATTAATTTTTTTTTTTAAAAAATTAGTTACTAGAGATGGACATACGCGTTAGAAAAAAATAATAATGCTAATGAGTAATCAAGAATTTTGATGAAGTAATAGGTTAGAAAATTTTATAGTCATAGTATATCGATTATCCTGAAGTAATGTACAATGGATCCCTTGAAAATTGAATTGTTTCAAGTTAAATAGATTTACCAAGCACTTTGACAGCATTTGGTAATGGGACGCGAAATGATAAAAAGTCAAGTGTCCAAATCTAGTGACAGCAAATCTGTCTAGAAAGTGCTATTTCTACTCCACATCCTCCGTCCCATCGAAGCATGACGTGTCGCTGGCCCGTAGGACTCCGATGGAGTCCATTTCCACTCCTCGTCCTCGGCCACATTGACGTCCTGGCCCGTAAGGCTCCGCCGATCCCACCGTCGCCTCGCATCCACCATCTCCATCTCCATGAAACTTGCCGCTTCGGAAACCAACAGAAGCCTCTCCGCATCACCCGCGCACGCTCACGACATGTTGAAGTTCTCCTGGAACGCCACGGACCATGTCAAAGCCCTGGCCCCATGCAGATTCCTCCACGCGCCGAAGCCTGGGCTCCTCCCTTCCGAGCGGAGGGCCACTGCCGCTGCCGTCATCTCTTGCTATCCAGCGAGCAAAGCCCTGACCCTGGCGGTCGTCTCTGACGGGTCGACCCGGGTCGAGCCCAGGTCGGGCAGCTTAGCTGACCGGCTCAGGTTGGGCAGCTTGACAGAGGACGGGCTGTCGTACAAGGAGAGGTTTATGGTGAGGTGCTATGAGGTGGGGATCAACAAGACGGCCACCGTCGAGGCCATGGCCAATCTGTTGCAGGTTTTTTGTGATCGGGTCTCGAATTGATTTTCTTTCAATGGGTTTTGGAAAGATGAGATTCTGAGTGTAATTGGTCTATGTAAGGGTTGTGGATATTCACTTGGATAATCATTCTATTTTTGGAAAATATCTAAACTAGTTTGTGAACTTTCCCAACCGCATAAAATTCTATTTTTAAAATAATAAATCTATTTAGTATGAACTTCAACTCTCAAATTCTTTCATAACTTAGTCCTTTTTAATTTTTAAAGAATAAAAATTCTTTTTCTTCTTCTTCTTCTTCTTCTTCTTCTTTTTTTGGTCAGATTTTTTTCTTCTTTTAGGCAGCCACCGACGTCGGCGATAGCCTACAATTGGGCAAACGAGAGCATGTGGCCTCACTGGAGTCTTGTCAGCTAACGAGACTCGCCCAGCCATCGACGAGACTTGATCAATGAGCTGGCAAGGTCGTAGGCTCTCATCTAGGCGGTCGCCGACCATCGCCGGGCCGTTGACCGACTAAAAAAAGAAAACGAAAATGAAAAGAAAAAGAAAAGATTTTTTTTTAAAAAGAAGAAATGCTCGATTTTAGAGTTATTCTCGAGAATAAAAAATAATTTCATTTTTACCTCTTTATTCTCAAGAATAAAAAAGTTATCAAATGGATTTATTATCTTTTTTTTTTAATTTCGGAAAAATTAAATAATAGAATTGAGTACTATTTAGCTAATTACCAAATATGACCTAAATATTTGTATAATTTGATACTAAACTTTTCGAAACCTGTGAATCCAACAGTCTTTTGTGTGGGAGTGGGGGAGCAGGAGAGTAAAATTAAGAGTACCAAAATTTTCATAAGGCATTCACTTGAATGCCAAAACTTTTTTTTTCTCAATTTAGTGTCATGAATTTGAAAAATCACTTACTTGAGTACCAATTCCAATTTACCTTATTGAAAAATCCAACGTGAATGTTGGTCATTCGACATGGCTTTACCGACGTAATGTTGACAATTTTTTAATACTATATATTTTATTACTATATTTTTGAATTTTTTATTTTTATTTCTTTGGCTTTTTTTCTTCAAGGCCGATGAGGGTCACAAGCAACCCTTGTTGGATGCGAAACCTTCACCTAGATTGGGCAAGGGCCGCCTCGACCTTAGCCACGAAGGCCCTAAGCAAGGCCGTCAGGGTCATCAACCACGGATGACGCCGCCTAGAGCTAGCGACAACATCACGACATTGTCGACTACAGGCAAAGCCTCAATGGTCTCACTCAGGCCTTCGCAGCTAAGGGCCAAGCGGCCCTCGCCCAATCTAGGCGAGGGTTTCATGACCGGCGAAGGTTGCCAGTGACCTTCGTCGGCCCTAAAGAAAAAAAAAGCCAGAATAAAAAAGGCAAATAAAAATTTTAAAAAAACAAAATTAAAAATTTCCACGTAGGACTTTTAGCTGGAGCTGGCATTTAAATGAGCAATTGTATTTCAATATGGAAAGTGAGTGAAAAAAAAGAAAAGTTTTTGCACTAAAATAACCACGGTACAAAAGTTTTGACGCTCCTAATATTCTTCTCCCCACACAAACAAGCATGTATCTTGGTTTAACTGCATCAAATCTTTAATTACTGCTGCGAATTTCTTATAAATTTTGGATTTTGAGAAATATAGTGATAGAGCAGTTGGTCTTTGTTTATGTCTCTTGTTTGCCATCTCCTGGATCAGAGTGTCTACATGATTGCTTGTCACTGGATTTAGGATTTGGTTGAATGATATTGACTACTCCTCATGGATTTGCTAATTCTCATTTTAATCTTCGTTTCTTCTTTCGACGAAATGTGTTGATCCAATAATTGGATAGATCGATAGGCTCATTTATGGCAGTAGGAAAATTTTGTTTTTCTCTATTTGGAAAGAGTTATCTCAAGTTGCAACTGCAGCAAGGATTTCTGGTCAAACTGAATGATATCTGCATTGCAGGAGGTTGCGTGTAATCATATTCAGAGTCTTGGATTTTCGACTGATGGATTTGCGACGAGCTCTACGATGCGGAAAATGAATCTCGTATGGGTAACTGCCCGCATGCATATTGAAATATACAAATACCCAGCCTGGTGAGTTTGGCTACTTTTTCTATTTCACATCCGACATTGAATGACTTGCACATTGGGTTTAGGATTGTTATTCATGCCCTGATAGTAGTATGTCATTTGTGTCAGGAATGATGTGGTGGAAATAGAAACGTGGTTTCATAAAGAAGACAGGATCGGAACTAGACAAGACTGGATACTCAAGGACTATGCAAATGGTCAAGTTATTGGAAGAGCTACTAGGTAAACTTGTTCATTTCTTTGAAGCGTGAGCTAGTATTAGGGATGCTGCTCTCTCATGTCTGTTGCCCTAAGTTACCTTCCACGTCCAGGAAGAGTTGAACTGGTTTTTCATATTTCGTTTCTTTTTACGAATGGAGTGAATGCCATCAGATGGTGGAGATAATATTATTTCTCCTGCTTGGCAAAGGCTTTTTTTAGTGATCAATTAGCTTGTTGTCAATTACGTTGGGGCTGCAGAAGCAACATTGCATCAGTTCTGCATTGTTCTATATCTATGTGTTTAAGACATTCAGATTAGCATGAGAGGAACTGTATCTTTGACAGAAGTAGTGGCGTTCCTCTCTGTCTGATGCTATCTTGGGGTTTTCGTGGGTGAGCCATAGGTTTATAAATTCTTCTCTAAAACTTCAAGCAGAAGAGATAATTTACAGAATGTATATGGGATATGTAAGTGCGAGAATATTGCGAGAATATTTGTTTATAGGCATATTTTCCCTTTATTAGATGTTGAAGCTCTACATTATATAAGCTCCTTATGAAATAAATTTCCCCAACAACGAAAGTTAAAAATACATACTGTTCGTACTTTTTTGGTTTTGATTATATGAATTTTACAATTCTAAAGCACCACCTTGGTGGCCGCGATGGTTTGGGCTCTCTTCCCCTCACGAAGGGGAGGAGTTCGAATCCCCTCACGGTCGCTTGGGGTCTTAAGTGTGACGTCAGAGTGGTGGGTCCTCCGCTAGCGTTACTCCAGGGTTTACCCGCCGACTGCTGGCTGTACGGGGTTCCCTGAGTATTAAAAAAAAAAAAAAAACTGTACAGTGCTGACCAGTTCAACCATCTGATTTCTTAGCAAGCGGGTCATGATGAATCAGGAAACTAGAAGACTTCAGAAGGTCAACGATGATATTCTTGATGAGTATCTGATTTTTTGTCAGCGAGAATCAAGGTACATTTGTGTTCATATCATAGGCATAAACATCATCTTTGTTGAGTATAATCTATCATGCATTTCTTGAATTTGAGCATGTTCTCACTAGAAACTGTAGCATGCAATTCGATATCAGTATATTTGACGAGGGAGCTTATATCAGAAAGGGGCATTTTGCTTTGCTAAAGTGATAGCCATATTAGGTAATAATGTAGGTGCAGCAGTGATAAAAACAATGTTAGTATGTGCATGGATGTGTGAAAACTTTGCTAGTTGGTTAGTGTTTTGACTCACCTCATTAGTAAGAAGTTTCTCCGAATTCAATGAATATACCAGAAGTCGTCTACTGTGATGGTTCTGTGGATGGTGGACCAATCTCGAAAAGTGGTGTTATTACAAATTTGCGGAAGCACGCATTGTGTCTTATGGATGCCTGGGACTATAATAGTGGCATTGCGATACCTAGCCAAGGATCTTCAGAATTTTTCTTAATTCTAAAAGTAATAATTCATGGGGTTGTGTAAAATATAATTATATGCTCGAGATTCTCACATGTTTGGAGACATACCTCAGACAGAATGACCAATGATTGACCAGATTCCAAAACCACTTGGCCTTTCTTTCCTGCCAAAATTTGGGAATAAATACAATATGAAAACGAAATGACTCTGCATAATAAAATGTAAGCCACATGTTTGGCCCATGTAATTATGCCCCTGAGTCACTGCAACTTCGTTTGATGGAGATTTTGTTATCCGATCTAATATACAGCAATAGTGGATGCTTTCCTTCAATTTTTGGTTGGATCGCTAATGAAGAGAGGGAGACACAAACACAAAGCGCTATATTTTCACTCACTCAGATAACATAGCTTAAATAGCATAGAGAAGCATAGAGAGCTAACTTACTTGACATCCTAACCCTGGTTACCTTGTTTAAAGTGCCTAATGCACATTTACTAACTGTAAATATCTCATTTTTACTGTTTATTCTTTGACGTGCACATTAAGGCTTCTGTTTATTTGATTTGTAGACTAGCGTTCCCAGAGGAGAACAATGGCAGCTTAAAAAAAATTGATAAGTTGGAAGACCCTGCTCAATATTCGAGGCTGGGGCTTTTAGTAAGTTGATTAACCCATCTGAGTTGCCCGGATTTATAAATGTCTTTTCATTCATTATTGTGCTCCCCACAACCGCAGCCGAGACGAGCTGATCTGGACATGAACCAACATGTCAACAACGTCACCTACATTGGATGGGTTCTAGAGGTAAGGCTTGCAGGCCTTCCTTCATATCCATTACGCTGGACATGGCTTATACTTCTAATATGTCTGAGTCAAGTTTCTTCTTCTAATTGCATTTGTTTTGCTGTACCGATCTGGGTTTCAAGAGGAGTTGTGTTGAGAATTAAATCGTTTCGATCTGCTTCTTGGTCGGGTTCTTCATCGTCATATCTGTCGCTTTGGGAAGTTGAAGTGATAGGCTCACAGTCTTACTAAGGCTTGCCTTTCCTGTGAGAATAGCTGTTTCTTTGTCCCCGGTGTCACCATGTGGGCCACAAAATTTTTGTCAGAAACATTCTGCTTTTGTGCTGCTTTCCTTTAATTTGCCAAAAGGTGTCATGGAAGAAGAACAAGGATAGAGGCTTTGGCTTATCTAGGTCCGAGCGTGTATTTGGGTCGTACTTCGTGTTCGGCCTCACATAGCAAAAACCGTTACTGACTGTGTCTCCAGAAGTTTTTCTTGTCCCACTAACTTGTAGAGATGAAGAAATCAGCAGTTTTTGTTGAAATCTTTCTCAATCCGTCTCTCGTGTTCTGTAAATCCTGCAATCAGCCTTCCTTTGAAATGCTTTCTATGTTGTCATTATGACAGAGCATGCCTCAAGAAATTATTGACTCCTACGAACTGCAAACAATCACGCTGGATTACAGGCGTGAGTGTCAGCATGACAATGTTGTCGATTCGCTCAGCAGTCATGAGCCAGATGAGAACTTGGAGGCCATCTCGCAGCTCAATGGAACCAACGGATCGGCTGCGTCTCCGGCCACAGTAGATTATCGCCAGTTTCTCCACTTACTCAGGTTCTCTGGTGACGGCCTAGAAATAAACCGTGGCCGCACCCAGTGGAGAAAGAAGCCTATGAGGTAACTCGTTTTTGATTGCACGTAAAAAGACCATTTGTATTTTGTATTTGTCATTCCTCATGAGGATTTACTGCGCCGCCAAATCTCGCTATTGCTTGCTTGTAGTTTTCCTTCTGCATAGAGAACTGTGATTGTTGTGCCAAGAAAAAAACGAGAGAAAGATATGTGTACCCTGCTAGTGTACTCTGCTATGCTTATCCGAGTTTGTAACCTATCTTGCTGTGAGCGTAAGGTTTGTTCTTTTTTATTTAAGAGGAGAATTATTACAGGTAGCTCTTGGTGTTCTGTTTTCACACGGTAAAGAAACCTATGCTGAAATATTGAGTGTTTTTATTTGAAATGTCACAGCTTTTGGAAAGCGTTCGACTGATTGAGGACATGGTCGTCTTAAAGATAAAAATAATGTATTTTAATCATGTTCATGTTCATATCTTTTGGATGACTTACGGAGTTACAATGGAGGCGTTGGGCCTGGTCCTAGTTGAACAGTGCCTGAGGAGATAATACTTCTCGGTTTTAACTAGTGAAAATAAAACGCCGAATTCTAGACGAAACTATGTTGTTGGTTGTACGACATTTTGAGGATACAAAGCGTCCTATTTTTTGACTTCACAGATGAGGAATGTGTATTTATGCAAAAGGAGAAGATACGTAACTATACTTGGGTAAAGAATGATTCAAATTGCGAAATAGTTGTCATGTTTTTCTTCTGATTGTAAGATGAATGTATATAATAATACATCGCGCCTCTAGACAAACTTGATCAAGTTGGTGCATGTCGTAACATGTTTTTTATATTTTATTATGAGAAGGCATGTCCACAGAAAAAATAAAAATTCCCATTTCTCGATATAGAAAAACCTTGCACATAACCCTGTGTACAAGAATGACATATCTGGTCGATATTATGTGGCGAGATAAAGATACCTTCATATGCATCATTGTTCGAAAACACCGCTGCTTGCGCTGGGGGGGCATGGTTTGGTGGGAGAGCTTCGACGTTACAATGTTCACAGAAGTGAGTGCGGTGGTTGTTAGAATGTCCAGACAAAATGAGAAGCTTATAGGAAGAGGGACAGGACATGTACAAAGGTTGCGTATGAGAGTCCAGATTTGAGACTGGATAAGATAACAAAGTATCCTGTCTAGTGTTTGACGGCATCTTTTGGACTGGATAAATCTGGATATATAAGAAATAAATGTTAGATAAATCAGGGCTAGGGATTAGGATGGATTCGGATTACATAAAGAAGTTTTAAAAATAACAATAATTTACTTGCAACGATGGAGTGATAGAGTTCGGCTTCGCCAGCCACCATGCAAGGACCACCGCCACAATAGCCTATTACTCCTGACCACCATGTAGGGCCACCACTACAACAGCCGATCACTCCCGACTATCGTGCAGTTGTCATTGTCTCCAACCAACGCCGATCACCATCGCTGTCTTGCCAATTATCCTACGTTGATTGTCGAATTGAATCAACTATCACTGATGAATGACCGAAATCAATGGATTGACCCAAAGAGTTGTCTTTGAAAAAGAAGAGGAAGAAGAAAAGGAACAAAATGAAAAGGCTTGAAGTTTTGGGCATTTCGTATGTTGGTTCCGAACGGTGTAAATATTGTAAAGGAAGCTTTGAATTTTTTATTTTCCTTGATGCTTCTATTGATGTCCATAATGAGTTCAAATAGATACACAGATATATGATGAGATCAAAATTGATTTCTTATATCAAGGAAAGAATCCTCAAATTAAGGAAAGAATCCTCAAATTAAGGAAAAAATTTTAAATTCAAAATTTGAACTTGAATTTAAAATTTTGAGAGAGGTAGAAGATATCAAGTTGCCTGATTTTATGACGATATGTTATCATCCCCCCACAAGCTAAGCACGGTCGGCTGAAATTGAATCTTGATCTACAAAAATCCGATGCGATTAGAACTCAAACTTTTGTGAATGTATCTGCAATTTGATCTTTGCTTGAGATGAACTTGTCACGAGACTAAATTCAAGGATGGAGAGAAGAATTTTTAGAGGAAAATTGTGCCTCTATTTTCATTGATTGTAGTCCGTTGTACAATACTGTATCTAAACACAAGAAAGAATAATAATAAAAGAAAGTGTACATTTATGTAATCTCTCTATTCCTAAGATATAGACAATTGCATCTATTTATGATATATGCAAATCTCAAGAATCATATATTCCAACACTCCCCCTCAAGCTGGTGGCCTGTATATGTCCAAGACGCCTAGCTTGCTTAGAAGATATGTGTGTTGCCTTTGACAAAGAGGCTTGGTGAAAATATCCGCGGGTTGCTCCGTGGTTCTTATTCCCCTTGTCTTGATGACTCCTTCTTGAATCTTCTCTTGAGTGAAGTGGCAATCAACTTCTATGTGCTTTGTTCTTTCATGAACTATAGGTTTTGCTGCAAGCTTGAGTGCTGAATCGTTGTCACAGAATAATGTAGTTGGTCCTTTAACCTCTGCCCCAAGATCTAGAAGTAAACCTCTTGACCAAACTATTTCACAAACAGTTTTGGCCATGGATCGAAATTCGGCTTCTGCTGATGATAAGGATACAGTGGATTGTTTTTTTGTTTTCCACGAAAGTAGTGATTCCCCGAATTTGATGCAAAAACCAGTAATAGATCTCCTGCTCATTGGACACGTAGCATAATCTACATCACAATAAGCTGTCATCTCCATGTTGCATCTCCGGGAAAGAAGTATCCCAAATCCTGGACATGTCTTCAAATATCTCACAATTTTCATGGCCGCATTTAAATGCGATTGTTTGGGTTGTGCATGAATTGACTGAGAGTCTGAACTGCATAACAAATGCCTGGCCTAGTCATAGTGAGATATATGAGCTTCCCTACTAGTCTCTAATACCCAAATGGATCCTTTAACAATGGGTCATCGAAGTAGATATGCCATAATCATAATCAGCAGAAGTCAACTTGGCATTCTGCTCGATGGGAACAATATATGGTTTGCAACCTGATAAACCTGCCTTTGAAATAATCTCCATTATGAACTTTCGCCGACTGAGTGAAATTCCCTGATCTGAACGAGCTATCTCAATTCCAAGAAAATATTTAGGTGGCCCTAAATCTTTGATATGAAAAGTGGAATGAAGATATTCTTTCAGCTTCTTCACAGCGGAATCATCATTTCCCATAATTAAGATGTCGCCAACATAAATCATTAGATAAATGATGACATACCTTTCTTCCAAGTGAATAGTGCATAGTCATACTTGGATTGTCTAAAGCCAGTAGTTGCAAGAGCACTCGTAAACTTGGCATACCATTGTCGAGATGCCTGTTTTAATCCATAAAGAGATTTACGGAGACGACATACCTTAGACTCTCCCTGTCTCCGTAATCTGGGTGGCAGATCCATGTATATTTCTTTGTCTAGATCACCATGCAGAAAAGCAGTATGAACATCCATCTGGTGCAACGACCAATCATGAAAGGCAACAATCGATAGAAAAGAACGAACTGTAACATCTTTGGCCACTGGAGAAAAAGTCTCATGATAGTCAAAACCTTCCTTTTGTGTAAATCCCTTGGCAACTAACCGGGCCTTATACCTTTCTATAGAACCATCTGCTTTATATTTTATTTTATACACCCATTTGCATCCAGTTGGTTTGCGATGAGTGGGTAAAGGTACAACATCCCAAGTGTGATTATCCATAAGGGCTTTTAGTTCTGCCTCCATAGCCCGTTGCCAACGTGGGTCATCCATTGCTTCATTATAACTAGAAGGCTCGTGCTCCTCAGATATACGACTCATGCAACATAAATGCTCCGATGACAGTCTATCGAATGAAACGTAGGAAGAGATAGGATAATGAGTACCTAATGACCCAGAAGAAGCACATACGTAGTCCTTTGTCCAAATTGGTGGATGGCTAGCTCGACCAGATCGCCTAGGTTCTTCATGCTGAGTCAAGGAGGATTTGCCAGTGTGACTTGGTTCTGAAGGAGTTGCTATTGGAGAATCCCTTTTTGTTGAATGTTCTTCAAGTGAAGTTGCCTGGACAACCTCATTGGGAATTGTAGTCAGTGCATTAGATAATTCCTGAAGTCTTAGAGGAGGAACAACAATATAAGATCCTTCTGGAAAAAGATCGTCTTCTGATAGAAAAGGTTTATTAGTTGTCCTTTCATCTTCAGAAGAATGATTCATGTCTTGGAAAGGGAAAATATCTTCATGAAATACCACATCTCTGCTTATAAAGAATTCGCCTGAGGATGGCTCATACACCCTGTATCCTTGTTTCAGATTTAGGTATCCCATAAATATGCACTGGCGAGCACGAGGTCCTATTTTATCTCTGTGCCCTGATGTGGTCACATAGCATAGACATCCAAGAACTCTAAGATGGCTCAGACCCGGTTTCCTTCCATACAGTATCTCCAAGGAGTTTTTCCTTTAAGAATACGAGACGGCATACGATTGATCCAATATGCTGCTATGACCACGCAATCTCCCCAAAAATTTTCAGGAATAGATGCCTGAAACTTAAGAGCACTGCTACTTCAAGAAGGTGGCGGTGTTTCCACTCAACAACTCCATTTTGTTGTGGTGTATATGTGCAAGAGCTCTCATGTAAAATCCCATTCAATGTGAATAGAGAACTACATTCACTATTAAAAAATTCTCTACCATTATAAGTGCAAATGCGTTTAATGGATTTCCCAAATTGATTTTTAGATATGGCAAGAAAAGTCCTAATGTGAGAAAGAACTTGATTTTTGGACTGCATTAGAAATATCCATGTAGCTCGCGAAAAATCATCTACAATGGTGAGAAAGAATCGGGACCTATCATGATTCAAGGTATGATAGGGTCCCCAAACATCAATATGAATTAATGAAAAAATTTCATCGACTTGAGAAGTACTGTTATGAAAGGAAGGACGTGTCTGCTTTGCTAATGGACAAATGGGACATTGTGGATAAGGAAATAAAGCAGAGTGACCTAGTCTTTGATGATTAAGAAATGTCTTATTATTGATAGCAGAGTTACACGAAGATTTATCTGAAAGAAATTTGAGACTTTGCGAAACATCCATCCAGAAATATAGCCCTTGGAATACTCTACCCAAGCCCATTAGTTTCCCAGTCGAAAGGGCCTGAAACAAACATTTATCATAATTGAATAAGATTCGAAAGGAATTTTCTTCATAGACTCGGGATACTGACACGAGATTGAAATGAAAATCAGGAATATAGAACACATTTTTAAGCACAATGACTGGACTAAGGACTACTGTGCCTATCATTTCAACTTGTGTGGTATTTCCATTTGGGAGCTGCACTGATATGGGAGAGGATAATTTTTTAATATTTGAAAGTGAATTCTTATCACCATGAATGGACCTAGACTTAGAACCAGAGAAGGAGAGTAAATTTCTTGTAGGTATGCATCCCACATTGGGCGAACAACTCCCGTTCAAGCCCTTCAGGGACAGCCTCTTAGCAGAAAACCACTCAGCCCTTTAGTTCAGAGCCTAGAGACACCCAAAAATGCTAGGATGGAAACGTTTCTAACCTATCCAAGCTGCATTTCTCAAAGGATCATACCAGGCTAGAGAAGAAGAGAAATTTAGAAAGCCATGGAGAGGTTTTTCACAAAGCACACTCTTTACTTCAGGGAACTCTGCCCAAAACATTACACAAACCTTGCCTTATATAGGCAAGAGGAGAAAGGAAAGCAAACAAGGACCAAGCTCACAGGTCCGGACACAAACAGAGGCACCCGAAACTTTCGGGAGGGAATTATTCGCACACTATGAATAATAACTGTACTGTGAACAGTACATTCCCTAGCCTAGTGCTACAGTAAAAGTGAACAATGACTCTGCTATAGTGAAATTGTACGGAATCAACGGTCTCGTCCGTCACGGGCATTGTAGCTACAGACTGAGTCTGAGTCATCTGAGTTGTCTTCTAGGGGATGAGCTTCGTATTTCTGCTGAAGGGCTTCAAGATCTTCAGGTGAGAGGATTTGATTCAGCCTTCTTGATGAGGATGCTTGTACATGAGCCCAATGGGATGCTTCTTCTTCTGCCCAGTTTGTATTTTCATCATCAGTGGGAGCTGGAATGCTTGGCTGAGGCCAATTTGAGGTCTGTGCATAATACGATGTGTCCATGTTCTGGAATGAGGACGAAGATCCCTGTTCGTAAGGATCCTGGGACAGAGGTCCTCCAAAATGTGCATAAGGGTCTTGAGTGGACTGGATAATGTCATCTTCACTTGTCATGTCTTGGTCCTAGGACGATGCAGCCTGTCTGTACTGCCTGAGTGCTTCCTTAGCTTCTGGTGCTAGGTCATAATGATCCCACGTAGTGGGTACATTATTCCAAATACAGGAATGGTTTTGTTTTCTTGGCATAGGATTCTCTGGAGTTCTCGGTACTCGTTTTCACAAAATCTAACAGATCTTGGATAAGATTTGTAAATCCGAGCTTCTCGGCTATTCAAGTGAGGTTTATAGGATGTGGTTCCTATTTCGAGTGGGGCATCAAGAATACTGCCATTATTTCTGCAAAAATTCCATGGACGTCGAAAAAACAGGATGGTGTGAACTTTAGGATTTGGTGTCATGGTTCTCAATGCTTTTTCTAAGTCTTGTTTCCAACATGTAGGATGATAGAACCAATTTAGAAAGTCTAAGAGATTCTTATCACTTTCTTTTTCGATGTTTCTCCCGAGCATGAATATCCTTATGAGATTAGCAATGAATCTTTTGGTGGGGATTTCAATGGCTATTAAGTACTTATTGGTTAAGTACCATAACAGCGTTTTGAGCTGGTCAGGAAATCATCTTCTTTCCAGATAAGAGGATGAATGAAATGATAGTTCAAATTTAACCGAAAATGACAAAGAATCGAACCTCCATTAAATCTGAATAGGTCTGTGTGGCATTGCCACATGAGATTCTCCAGGTTCTCAGTAAGACTGTCATTCTGGATTTGCTGAATAATCTCGTGGGGAAATTTCCAGCTTGGCAAGTCTTTGATCTTCTCAATCTTGTATTTGACACCATGATTGAGCATATGGAAAGCAGGTCTCTTGATGTACATGTTGATTTCAGCTGGTGCTTTAGGTCTTGACAAAAAGTCAACAAGTACATTCTTTTTTCTAGGAATGTGTTTGGTTTCAAAAGAGTATTTTGAGAACCATTCAGCCCATCGAAGCAGTTGGGAGTTTGGAATTTGTTTCTATTTAAACTTGGTCATCTGTGGAAAAGATGCCATGTCTAATTCTACTAGAAAGTGATGGCCTATGAGATGAAACTCAAACTTTTTGATTCCATTTTTTACTGCTAGGATTTCTTTGAAAGTGGAATGGTAATGCATTTCAGCTTGAGAAAACTTTCCACTTTTGTGAGCACAAAGGAGTCTCTTACCATCAATTTCTTCGAATAGGACAGCCGCCCAGTATTCATCACTGGCGTCAGTTTGAAGAATTCTTTTGCCTGTTGATGGTATTTGCAATGGTAGGAGATTCTGCATAATCTCCTTAAGTTCAGCGACTGCTTTAGTCTGAGTTTTTCCCTAAGGTGGGGAGTTCTTTTTCAGCATGTATTTTAAAGGAATCAAAAACTTTGCAATATTTGGGACAAAATCCCTGAGATAATTGATTATCCCAAGAAATTGCTGAACTTGTTTTGTGGTGAAGTTATCTTCAGGAAACTTTAATAATTCTTGAGCGATATGTGGCCCTGGATAGTATGTACCTTTGTTGAGGTGCATACCAAGAAATTCAATTTCTGTCTGGGCAATATTCATTTTCCTTTGAGAAAGCATAATGCCATACTTTTTCACGATTTCTGCAAATTGCTCAAGGAGTTGGCAGTGTGTCTGTTCATCAGGACTGTAGAGCAGAATATCATCGATGTATACTGCTGCACTTGACAAAATTGGTTGGAAAATACGACACATGGCCTTCTGGAAAAGGGATGGTGCTACCTTTAATCCAAAAGGAAGAACTTTCCACTAGAAGTGCTGGTTTGGGATACAGAATCCTGTTTTGGATCTGTCTTCAGGATGGATGCTCAGTTGCCAAAATCCGGCTTTGAGGTCGAATTTGGAATAAATATGAGCCTTAGTTAGGCCAATAAAGAGAGAATCTCTGGATGGTAAAGGGAACTTATCATCTTGGAGAAAAAGGTTGAGAGGTTGATAATTGATTACCAATCTCATTTTTCCTCTGTTTTGCTCAGCACGCTTATTGACATAAAAGGCTTCACAAGCCCATTGAGAATTGGAAATTTCAATAAGGCCTTGCTGTAATAGTTCCAAGCATTCCTTCTGAGCTAAAGCCAAGTGTTCTGGCTTCATTCCCGTATGACTCACCTTGGTCGGATTTATGTCTTCATTTTTTTTAAGGGAAGGCGAACAAAGAACTCAGGATTTTCCCATAAGGGATGAGAACATTTTTGAGCGAATTCTAAATGGGATTCTGAGCAAGATTCAAGCAATTTTTGCATGATTGGATCCAATAGACTCATCTGAATAGAAAAGAGTCTTTGAATATTGACGAACTCAGAGAATTGGTCTTTAAATCTAAGACCTTTTCCACGAATGATTCGAAGTTGAGAGATCTGAGTCATGATATCCCACCCAATTATCAAATCTTTATTGGGAAGGCTTGATCCAAAAATTTTTGTGGTTATGGAACAATGAGGAAAAAACTGGACAGTGACTGGAGTGGTTCTGACATTCGTGGAGAAAGAGTCTCCTGAAGCAGAATTGAAGTATCGGATGTAAGGAGTCCAAAATTCTTCAGGAAGAACTTTAGTATCTAGAATGGAACAACTTGCTCCTGTATCAATAAGAGCAATGGCATTGATGGGTTTGGCAAACTTCGAGGTGAAGATTTTTACAGGGAAATGGGGACAGTGAGTATGACTTGAAAATATGTCAGGATTTGGTTATGAAGATGTGGGTGATATGTGAAAAATGTCTTCATATTCTGAGTCAGACTCAGTTTCACTAGAAGTTTGGTAAAAAGGGATAACACAAAGAGTTTGTTCAGTTGATTCTTCATCAGCAGAGAATAAGGATTCAATATCATCATTTTCGAGGGAAATACATGTCTCATTCTCTATTAGATGATTCTGACCTTTTTTTCGCCTGAGGACAATTTTTGGCAAAATGTCCTTTCTTGTTGCAAATGTAGCAGCGGCTTGATTTCTTATGGCCTGTGTGATCCTTCCTTTTGCGTAGGTATCGCCATTTCTTCTTTTTCCGGAAATGCTTGGAGCCATGTTTGGATTTTTTAATCGAATACTTCTTGTAGTGCTTTTTCTTCCGGGAATACTGGCCACAAGTAACATCACAGTCTTCTTTGGAACATTTGATCTTTAACTTCTGGTGAGAACAAGCTGCTTCAAGACACTTGTCATCTGTGATATATGTACGGACCATCCTGCGTTTTAAGCATAATTCTTCAAAGCATAGATGGACTTCTTGCTGAATTTCTCCTAGGGGAATATCTTGTATTCTTCTTTGCTTTCCAAAGAAAGATCTTTCAACCATCTGGGACAGCTCTTTAGGAATAGAAGTGAGGAAGACATGCTTTAGATTTGGATCTGCTCCAATATGGTAAAAGAGCTGAAGCATTAGCCAATAATGCTTATCAAGATGCCTTTTTTTGAAGGGAGCAGCATCTTCTCTCGAAAAATTCTCTTCTTTTTAACTTTTTGAGATCTCCGGGTGTTCCCACAAAAACATGATATAGGTAAGTAAGGGCATGGCTGAAATTGGGTGACATCAGGAACATAATCTGGTCTTGTTTAGTAAGTGATTGCCACCAGAATTTAAGGCTCCCTGTGAACCTTGTAACAAAGTTGTAAATGACATCATTCATATCATGGTTGGTAATGGACTGTGTACTCAACCAAGTATGAAATTCTTCAAGTCTTTCTAGCCATTTCGGATAAGGAATATCGTTAATGGAGAAGAATTGTTTTGATGTCATGGACACATGCCTAGTGGAATTGTTCCTGGTAGGATTACTAGTCTGTCCAAATTCTGGATCAGAATAGTTTGATTCCATTTCATAGTCTAGAGGAGTGTCAGCCATGAATATTTATGAAGTTGGTGGAACAATAGGAGTAGGATTGACTGTAGAATCTGAGAAGGATGAAGAAGAAGAAAAAGATGCTGAATCTGATGTAGTAGGGGAGGTTTGTTCAGCAAACAGAATCTGTTTTTCTAGGATAACAGGATCAGGTTCAGGCTATTGGGCAACAGGATCAGGTTCCTGAGTCCCTAAATCCTTTAGAAAGGATTCTAATGGATTTGATAGCATCATCTGTTCTGGCCTGTCTCTTATAACAAGTGAACTTGATTCTGTAGGTGAGCTTTTTTCTTTTCCTTTTTCCTTCTGCAGGGCCTTGAGGCGATTTCGTATTTCTACCATATCCGGTTCTCTTCTGTAGGGATCTTCTGGGATATTGGCAAAAATAGACGTTTGTGGCGCCGGAGGTAAATACCTTATTCGAACAGGAGGTGCCAATGGATCGAAAGGTCTAAACCTTCCTTCTTCAAGAAGTTGGATTTGCCTCTTGAGCTTGTCTATCTCTGGCTTTGGACTTTCAAGATAGTGATACCCAAGATGTTGTCCTGATTCCAAGGCATGAAGCCTTTTCTGGAACTCAGAAAGTATCTTCTTGGTACCTTCATCATATCTGCGGAGATCTTGTTGCACATTTCTAATTTTGGAATCAATAGCCGTGAAGGCATTGTTTTGTGCCAACAGAGTCTCTGATTGCCAGTTTAGAACAGCTTCAGCAGCAGGGGTTTTCTTTTGTCTCCCATGTTCATCCACATCAGTGGGGGTAGGAATCTTGGGAACATGGCGATATCAGTTATGTGAGTCAATAAACTCTTCTGTGGTAGGGAACGAGAGTTTAGAGCTTTCCTTCACCAGAGGAGGAAAGTCAGTATCTTGGAACATGGCAATAGAAGAAATGGGTGGTGCTTCTGCTGGGACTTCAAGCGGGTAAGAATGTTTCTTAGCCCATTTGAGGATTGATTTGTAGAATGGAGAGAGGGTTTGCTTTTTCTAAGGAGGAGAAGGTGGAGGTGATTTTGGTGGATCCGGTAAGGCTTGGGACATAGTACTGGACTCTGGTGGTGGAGGTGGTGCATAAGAAACCATGAACTGGTATTTGTCACACTCACCGAGAGTATCAATTGAGGAATCTCCGTCTAAGTACCTTTGATATACCTTATCTTATTGTTCTTTTCCGTCGAGGTGGAGATCTTGCCAAAGGGTCTACCTCGTCAGGAGAATTTGTACAATAGGAACATTGGCAAAAAGGATCTCAAAAATAATGACCATAATTGTCTTTGTAGTAATGAACAGGATGTCCATCACTATTAAGTGCCGAACATGTTTTTTTTGGGTCTAGTTCGGAAATAGATTGAGGAACACATGGTTCAATCATGAAGAGGGTTTGGAAGATAGAAGGACTTTCTTCCTTTTCTTTGCCAAATTTGATGGAAATAGTTCCATCTTTTTTCCGTACAAACTCTGAATCCGTAGACTAGAAAGGCTTGTTATGCTGGTGTAGCTTTTCGTAGTTGGTGATCCAAGTCTCTGGAAGGAGCTTGGCCAATGTATCCTTCGGGATCTGTCTGGGGACATGGATACAGGATGCTTGGTCATTCTGCATAGAGACGAACAAAGCATCTTCATTACCATTGTTGAAGTTGAGGTCTAGGGCATGATTCTGTACTAGATAAACCATCTGGTAATGTAGGGTTGCAGCTACAGAGTCAGTAGTCTGAGGGGCTCCAGTGAGCTGGACTTGAACTTTCAGAAAAGAGAGTAGTTGGGGGTCTGAAAGGGCGATGTTGAAGTTTGGATACAGGGTTACAAAGATTGTTCCAGCATTTAAAGTGGTTTGAATAGTACCAATGCAAGCATGCTGGTATTATAAAAACCTGGTGTCTAGCAAGGCAATTCTTGCCACAACTGGCAAACCTTTTCGACCATGGAAGGTGAGAGCAAGACGAACAGCTCCATAATGAACATGAGAATATCCCTGTTGAACCCATTGTCTTGGAAATTCTGGAGGGATCTGGAGAGTGACAAAGTACTCTTTCTCAGTAGCAGGAATGGGATGTTGGTCGAATTTAGAGGATTGAACGTACTCTTTGACTTGCTTTGGAGTTTGGTGAATGAGTTGGCGGATTGAGCGGATAGGTGAGAATGATGAGGTGGGTTTAGCAAAAGCAGAAGAAGGGTTCATGAGAGGAAGTTGGGTTTCAGAGATCTTAGTTTCATCGCTAAGAGAGACTTCATAAAGATAATCTATCTTAGAAGCATTGGAAACATGAAATTCTGGAGGGGTTGAGGATGAAGAGGAAGCAACAAGAGAAACGGGTGCTTCGAGGATTTCTGGTTTTGGTTGTGTGGTCATGATGTAAGACGGTCTTCTTAGCACTGGATTCACCTATCAAGCGCATGGAATGGATAATCTTAAAAACGAAACCATGGCTCTGATACAGAGCTATTACAGCAAAGCCTTATTGAAATTTCTAATTCTCAATGGGCTTGTGAAGCCTTTTATGTCAATAAGCGTGCTGAGCAAAACAGAGGAAAAATGAGATTGGTAATCAATTATTAACTTCTCAACCTTTTTCTCCAAGATGATAAGTTCCCTTTACCATCCAGAGATTCTCTCTTTACTGGCCTAACTAAGGCTCATATTTATTCCAAATTCGACCTCAAAGCCGGATTTTGGCAACTGGGCATCCATCCTGAAGACAGATCCAAAACAGGATTCTGTATCCCAAACTAGCACTTCCAGTGGAAAGTTCTTCCTTTTGGATTAAAGGTAGCACCATCCCTTTTCCAAAAGGCCATGTGTTGTATTTTCCAACCAATTTTGTCAAGTGCAGCAGTATACATCGATGATATTTTGCTCTACAGTCCTGATGAACAGACACACTGCCAACTCTTTGAGTAATTTGCAGAAATCGTGAAAAAGTATGGTATTATGCTTTCTCAAAGGAAAATGAATATTGCCCAGACAGAAATTGAATTTCTTTGTATGCACCTCAACAAAGGTACATACTAGCCAGGGCCACATATCGCTCAAGAATTATTGAAGTTTCCTGAAGATAACTTCACCACAAAACAAATTCAGCAATTTCTTGGGATAATCAATTATCTCAGGGATTTTGTCCAAAATATTGCAAAGTTTCTGATTCCTTTGCAATCCATGCTGAAAAAGAACTCCCCACCTTGGGGAAAAACTCAGACTAAAGCAGTCGCTGAACTTAAGGAGATTATGCAGAATCTCCCACCATTGCAAATACCATCAACAGGCAAAAGAATTCTTCAAACTGACGCCAGTGATGACTACTGGGCAGCCGTCCTATTCGAAGAAATTGATGGTAAGAGACTCCTTTGTGCTCATAAAAGTGGAAAGTTTTCTCAGGCTGAAATGCATTACCATTCCACTTTCAAAGAAATCCTAGCAGTAAAAAATGGAATAAAAAAGTTTGAGTTTCATCTCATAGGCCATCACTTTCTGGTAGAATTAGACATGGCATCTTTTCCACAGATGACCAAGTTTAAACAGAAACAAATTCTAAACTCCCAACTGCTTCGATGAGCTGAATGGTTCTCAAAATACTCTTTTGAAACCAAACACATTCCTGGAAAAAAGAATGTACTTGCTGACTTTTTGTCAAGACCTAAAGCACCAGCTGAAATTAACATGTACATCAAGAGACCTGCTTTCCATATGTTCAATCATGGTGTCAAATACAAGATTGAGAAGATCAAAGACTTACGAAGCTGGAAATTTCCCCACGAGATTATTCAGTAAATCCGTAATGACATCTCTTATCGAGAACCTGAAGAATCTCATGTGGCAATGCCACACAGACCTATTCAGATTTAATGGAGGTTTGATTCTTTATCCTTTTGGGTTAAATTTGAACTATCCTTTCATTCATCCTCTTATCTAGGAAAGAAGATGATTTCTTGACCAGCTCAAAACGCTGTTATGGTACTTAACCAATAAGTACTTAATAGCCATTGAAATCCCCACCAAAAGATTCATTGCTAATCTCACAAGAATATTCATGCTCGGGAGAAACATCAAAAAAGAAAGTGATAAGAATCTCTTAGACTTTCTAAATTGGTTCTATCATCCTACATGCTGGAAACAAGACTTAGAAAAAGAACTGAGAACCATGACACCAAATCCTGAAGTTCACACCATCCTGTTTTTCCGACGTCCATGGAATTTTTGCAGAAATAATGGCAGTATTCTTGATGCCCCACTCGAAATAGGAACCACATCTTATAAACCTCACTTGAATAGCCGAGAAGCTCGGATTTACAAATCTTATCCAAGAGCTGTTAGATTTTGTGAAAACGAGTATCGAGAACTCCAGAGAATCCTATGCCAAGAAAACAAAACCATTCCTAAAGATATTTGGAATAATGTACCCACTACGTGGGATCATTATGACCTAGCACCAGAAGCTAAGGAAGCACTCAGGCAGTACAGACATGCTGCATCGTCCCAGGACCAGGACATGACAAGTGAAGATGACATTGTCCAGTCCACTCAAGACCCTTATGCACGTTTTGGAGGACCTCTGTCCCAGGATCCCTACGAACAGGGATCTTCGTCCTCATTCCAGAACATGGACACATCGTATTATGCACAGACCTCAAATTGGCCTCAGCCAAGCATTCCAGCTCCCACTAATGATGAAAATACAAACTGGGCAGAAGAAGAAGCATCCCATTGGGCTCATGTACAAGCATCCTCATCAAGAAGGCTGAATCAAATCCTCTCACCTAAAGATCTTGAAGCCCATCAGCAGAAATACGAAGTTCATCTCCTAGAAGACAACTCAGATGACTCAGACTCAGTCTGTAGCTACAATGCCCATGACGGACGAAACTGTTGAGTCCGTACAATTTCACAGTAGCAGAGTAATCACTAGCATCTGAGTCAATAATCCATGCAGTCCTTGTAATTGAATTCATCAAACAATAAGAAGTACCTGTGAAACCCCCGGTCTTGTCAAAAGTGTCCGGTTTCCTTAGTGCCTCCATCAGTTCTTGATATTGATCATGAGTAATTGTCTTGTCTGATGGTTGTCCTGACACCTAAAAAATTGTAGAAAATTTTCCTTTTTCCTTCTCTCCAGGTTTCCCATGCAATTTCCAGCAATTTTCTATTGTATGATGTGGACATTTAAAATATTCGCAGTATAATTTACCTTTTCCTTTAGGATTAAAATTCTTCCCAGTCGAGATGGATTTATTCATGGGCTACAGGACTTGGGCCAGGGTTGGCCCATAATTATTCTCCGTTCCGCTTGCTGAATTTCCGGACAGAGCATCCAACCCAAGCGAATTATTTCCGTGCGGCCCATTCGGCCCATGAAGAGTGTGACGTCGTGAGCCGTTGGATCCACTCGCTGCCAGCGATGAATGAAGATCGTCGAATCGTCCTATAAAGACCGAATTGCTAGGGTTTCCGTCGAGGAACCCTAGCTCTCCTTCTTGCTGTCCTCTGTTCCCTCCGTTCTTCGGCGGAAGTCGAATCTGCCTTCTTGCAGCAAGAGCAACTCCGTCTCCCCCGGAAACCCTAAGATCCGCGGATCTTTGCTGATTCTCCTCTTGGATGGCAAGTTGGTAGATTCAATTGAGGATCGGCATAGGTTCCATCGTTAGGATTTGAGAGCGAAACGAGAGGTAAGCCTCGTTGAGGATAAGCAGGAATCTCGTTGTTTTCTCCCTTTCTCACATAGCTTTGTACTACTGTAAAATTGGCTCCGGCCATTCAAATTTTTCCTCGGTTGCTTCAAGCTCATTCCACAGAGCCGAGAGCTTGTTGTAGACAGCTGCTATGCTCATATTCCCCTGTTTTAACTCCGAGATCTGCTGTGTTATTGTAAAAATTTTCACCTGATCAAGCTTTCCAAACATTTCTTTAATATTCTCCCACATTTGCTTTGAATCCTCCGTTGGGGGCTTTGGATGAAATGCAATTTCCTATCCAAGTCCTGACGAGTTGGTTGCATTTTCTCCAAAATCGTGCCATCCTCTCATCGGCAGGAATCGGGATTGTTTCGTCTATAAAACCCTCTTTATCTTTTGTTACTAGTGCGCGCTAGAACTCACGCGCCTAATTCGAGTAGTTCTCGGCACTCGTTAGCTCTTTGTTGATGAGTTTTAACTCCAGTCCGTCTGCGTTTGTTGTGTGAAGTGGGTTGCCGGGCTCTGGTCGACCGCTTGTAGGAAAGATGTGATACGAAAAAAATTCGGGATTGGGGTAAGGATTTCCTCCCATGCCCGAATTGTTCGGTCTTGTACCCTGATTTGTTTGCCCCGTATGACCCATATTGAGATAAGTCGAGTGGGCATTTGTTCCCACCCCGACTCATGTTGATCCGCCCGTTTGCTCTGGGCTGATGGCAGGGTTTGCCCCATCGACGGTTGGCGGACCTCCATTAGTCCCAACGCTGCTTTGGTAGCTTCCTGGCTGTGATGGATGGAACCATGGATATGGTATCCCCTGGTATGCATGGCCTATGAAGGGCTGCCCCAAATTGAACTGAGCCGGGAACTGTTGCCATTGCACGTTTTGGGTTTGTGCCTGGTTGAATTGCTGTTGAGTAGCAGAAGTAACAGTAGACGAATCTTGGATACCTTGCTCTTCTGGCATGACTTCTCCAGCAAGTTGGTCGTTTGAGGTTGAGGTAGGGTTTTGTGTTTTAGGCATGGTAAAAATTTCTTCCCTCTATAGTAACAATTCCTGTGGCAACTCTGTTTTGCAGACGCAGTTCCACAAGCGGCAATCGAGAAAAGAAGAGCGGAAGCAACTATAGAATCAGAATTTCGTGGGCTCTGATACCATGTCACGAGACTAAATTCAAGGATGGAGGGAAGAATTTTTAGAGGAAAATTGTGCCTATATTTTCATTGATTGTAATCCATTGTACAATACTGTATATAAACACAAGAAGGAATAATAATAAAAGAAAGTGTACATTTCTGTAATCTCTCTATTACTAAGATATAAACAATTGCATCTATTTATGATATATGCAAATCTCAAGAATCATATCTTCCAACAGAACTGAACAGTGAGAATCTTATGCCCAACTAGTTCCTAAACAGAATGAAAATCAACAGCGATATGCTTCGTTCTTGAATGGAAAACAGGATTGTAAGCGAGAGAGATTGCGGAAATGTTATCACACCAAATGGTGGGTGATGCAAAGAGTGGGCAATGCAATTCATGTAACAAGCAGCATGACCAAATTCATTCAGTTGCAGTGTGAGCTAGACACCAATACTCAGCATAATAAAATGTAAGCCACATGTTTGGCCCATGTAATTATGCCCCTGAGTCACTGCAACTTCGTTTGATGGAGATTTTGTTATCCGATCTAATATACAGCAATAGTGGATGCTTTCCTTCAATTTTTGGTTGGATCGCTAATGAAGAGAGGGAGACACAAACACAAAGCGCTATATTTTCACTCACTCAGACAACATAGCTTAAATAGCATAGAGAAGCATAGAGAGCTAACTTACTTGACATCCTAACCCTGGTTACCTTGTTTAAAGTGCCTAATGCACATTTACTAACTGTAAATATCTCATTTTTACTGTATATTCTTTGACGTGCACATTAAGGCTCCTGTTTATTTGATTTGCAGAGTAGCGTTCCCAGAGGAGAACAATGGCAGCTTAAAAAAATAGATAAGTTGGAAGACCCTGCTCAATATTCGAGGCTGGGGCTTTTAGTAAGTTGATTAAACCATCTGAGTTGCCCGGATTTATAAATGTCTTTTCATTCATTATTGTGCTCCCCACAACCGCAGCCCAGACGAGCTGATCTGGACATGAACCAACATGTCAACAACGTCACCTACATTGGATGGGTTCTAGAGGTAAGGCTTGCAGGCCTTCCTTCATATCCATTACGCTGGACATGGCTTATACTTCTAATATGTCTGAGTCAAGTTTCTTCTTCTAATTGCATTTGTTTTGCTGTACCGATCTGGGTTTCAAGAGGAGTTGTGTTGAGAATTAAATCGTTTTGATCTGCATCTTGGTCGGGTTCTTCATCGTCATATCTGTCGCTTTGGGAAGTTGAAGTGATAGGCTCACAGTCTTACTAGGGCTTGCCTTTCCTGTGAGAATAGCTGTTTCTTTGTTCCCGGTGTCACCATGTGGGCCACAAAATTGTTGTCAGAAACATTCTGTTTTTGTGCTGCTTTCCTTTAATTTGCCAAAAGGTGTCATGGAAGAAGAACAAGAATAGAGGCTTTGGCTTATCTAGGTCCGAGCGTGTATTTGGGTCGTACTTCGTGTTCGGCCTCACATAGCAAAAACCGTTACTGACTGTGTCTCCAGAAGTTTTTCTTGTCCCACTAACTTGTAGAGATGAAGAAATCAGCAGTTTTTGTTGAAATCTTTCTCAATCCGTCTCTCGTGTTCTGTAAATCCTGCAATCAGCCTTCCTTTGAAATGCTTTCTATGTTGTCATTATGACAGAGCATGCCTCAAGAAATTATTGACTCCTACGAACTGCAAACAATCACGCTGGATTACAGGCGTGAGTGTCAGCATGACAATGTTGTCGATTCGCTCAGCAGTCATGAGCCAGATGAGAACTTGGAGGCCATCTCGCAGCTCAATGGAACCAACGGATCGGCTGCGTCTCCGGCCACAGTAGATTATCGCCAGTTTCTCCACTTACTCAGGTTCTCTGGTGACGGCCTAGAAATAAACCGTGGCCGCACCCAGTGGAGAAAGAAGCCTATGAGGTAACTCGTTTTTGATTGCACGTAAAAAGACCATTTGTATTTTGTATTTGTCATTCCTCATGAGGATTTACTGCGCCGCCAAATCTCGCTATTGCTTGCTTGTAGTTTTCCTTCTGCATAGAGAACTGTGATTGTTGTGCCAAGAAAAAAACGAGAGAAAGATATGTGTACCCTGCTAGTGTACTCTGCTATGCTTATCCGAGTTTGTAACCTATCTTGCTGTGAGCGTAAGGTTTGTTCTTTTTTATTTAAGAGGAGAATTATTAGAGGTAGCTCTTGGTGTTCTGTTTTCATACGGTAAAGAAACGTATGCTGAAATATTGAGTTTTTTTATTTGAAATGTCACAGCTTTTGAAAAGCGTTCGACTGAATTGAGGACATGGTCGTCTTAAAGATAAAAATAATGTATTTTAATCATGTTCATGTTCATATCTTGGGTGGTCTTGTTTTGGATGACTTACGGAGTTACAATGGAGGTGTTGGGCCTGGTACTAGTTGAACGGTGCCTGAGGAGATAATACTTCTCGGTTTTAACTAGTGAAAATAAAATGCCGAATTCTAGACGAAACTATGTTGTTGGTTGTACAACATTTTGAGGATAGAAAGCATCCTATTTTTGACCTCACAGATGAGGAATGTGTTATTATGCAAAAGGAGAAGATACATAACTATACTTGGGTAAAGAATGATTCAAATTGCGAAATAGTTGTCATGTTTTTCTTCTGATTGTAAGATGAATGTATATAATAATACATCGTGCCTCTAGACAAACTTGATCAAGTTGGTGCATGTGGTAACATATTTTTTTTTATATTTTATTATGAGAAGGCATGTCCACAGAAAAAATAAAATTTCCCATCTCTCGATATAGAAAAACCTTGCACATAACCCTGTGTACAAGAATGACATATTTGGTCGATATTATGTGGTGAGATAAAGATACCTTCATATGCATCATTGTTCGAGAACACCGCTGCTTGCGCTGGGGCGGCATGGTTTGGTGGGGGAGCTCCGGCGTTACAATGTTCACATAAGTGAGTGCGGTGGTTGTTAGAATGTCCAGACAAAATGAGAAGCTTATAGGCAGAGGGAGAGGACATGTACAAAGGTTGCCTATGAGAGTCCAGATTTGAGACTGGATAAGATAACAAAATATCCTGTCTAGTGTTTGACGGCATCTTTTGGACTGGATAAATCTCGATATATAAGAAATAAATGTTAGATAAATCCGGGCTAGGGAGTAGGATGGATTCGGATTGCATAAAGAAGTTTTAAAAATAACAATAATTTACTTGCAACAATGGAGTGATAGAGTTCGGCTTCGCCAGCCACCATGCAAGGACCACCGCCACAATAGCTGTCACGCCCCGAACCCCGAGCACGTGCTCATCCCTATCTGGTCGATAATAATTTGCGACTTCCTAGGACGAGTCGCCGACCCTTTTCCATTTTATTGCACATGCGGAAGCGAAAAGAAATCCCTTGACAGTAATCATCTCGGGATAGAAAAGTAGGACAATAGATTTACAAACAAACATGCTTTTATATATATACACTGAGTCATGAATACAGGTCTATGGACAAAACACTACAAAAGACTAGCCTTCCGAAAAGAAGCGGTCCTAACTGACCTACGCTTCCGATCACCTCCTCTCAGCTCCAGGTCCTCCACTCGACGACCCTGAAAATGTTGTCCCACAACGGGGTGAGATATCATCTCAGCGAGTCTAAGCTCTAAACCCCAATTAGGAGGGAAATATGCCCAGAAGCGTCCTAAGCACGCAATCACACAATCAAGGAGACTTACCTCGTCTCAGATCCACCCTGCAAGTCAGCACAGTTTATCTCACAGACAACATGAGAGCATGAGCAACAAATAAGCTCCGAATAACTGAAACGCCACACTCAATTAATCATGCGTTCCTAGTTTTGATCTCGGCATATAGCACGGCCTACTCTCAGTTCGGCGGTCTTCTGGCATTACCAGGCATCGCCTCCCCCCATGGAATGCGGCTTCGTCATTACGTCGACGGCATTCCTAAAGGAGCATAGGGTCCAGAATCAACTGCGACCGGCTTCCCGTTGTCCAGGGGGTATCCCACATAGGGATAACGTCCAGCTCAACAGTCCGGGACGATTTCTCTCAACCATCACATGATCACTCAAATATGGCCCAGGGCACCGTGCATTGCACTCAAATGCTTCAATTAAAATGGTGAGCCTGGCCTTTTTCTTTGTATTAGAACTCACATGAAATTACTCGTGTGTGGGTACACGGTCAACTTGATCCAGAAAATTTGATATTCATCCTTTTTGAAGTCCCACTATTTCATATAGTACTAAAAACCATTTTCGTTGTCAAAACCCGACACCTGGGATTTTTTGAATAAATATTGGAAATTCACAATTTTTGGAATTTAATACCAAAAATCCAATCAGCACACAATTTGCATAATTTAACACTCAATTGCAGAAATTAATCACATCATTGCAATCAGCATGAAATTCCGATCACCGGCCATCCCGGCCTAATTTCCGGAAAAATAACTAATAATTAAATAATTACTGAAATTAATTAAATAATTCAATTTAAATTCTACAAATAATAAACTAGGCCAAAATCATTAAATTAATAACCAATACGGACTCGGAGAAATTCCCGAACCCTTCTAGATAAATAGTACAATTTATTTAGGCCTTAGCTAAACCATGCTAACCACCTAACATGCTCAATTAAATAATTCAATTTCTAATTTAATCTAACTAACCACCTAATTCCTAATAAAATAAATCTAACACCCCTTAAACGTTATTAGCCTACTAAGTAGAGTTTAGAGTATAAACTCACCGGTTAATTGCGGAAACCGGTTCACCGCGACAACGACTCGACGGCGGCCGAAATTGAAATTTTCAGCGGCGTCGACGAACTTGGGCCGGGCCTAAACTTAGCCCAACACAACTCAGCAAGGCTGAGTTTAGGTCTTGGGCTTCTGCAGGCTGCTGGTCGTGGGCTTGGGCCTTCTTCTTGGGCCTAAAATGGGCTGCTAAAACCAATTGAACTTGTTGGAATTGGGCCTTGCTGAATTGGGCTGAAGACCCAATTAATTGGACTGTTCTAAGTGGGCTGAGATTGTTGGAGGTTTAGGGCCGAAGACTGGCCGAACTCACGGCTTCAAAGGGATGGGTTGTTGGGCTTACGTGGGTTGATGGGCCTTCGGCGGAGACCGAAATTTCGGTCGTTGATGGGAGAAACCGAAGCAGCGAAGGAGTCGTTGAGGTTGGCGGCTGACTGGGACGGCAGCTCGTGGACGGTGCTGCTTCGCTTGGTGTTGCTGGCGACAAGAAGACTTGAAGATCGGTGGACTTGGACACGCGGGGAGGGACACCCGCTTGTTGACCGAACCAAATGAAGACTTCGGCGTGGCAGCTTCGGTCGTGCGGCGTCGCTTGAAGACTTCAGCTGAAGATTTACCGAAGAAGACACAAGCGCGGAGCTGAAGACACGAGGGGCAAGATGGAAGAGCTTCGGTGGTCGAATCGAGGGCTTCACTTGCCGAACTGCTCGGTGGGATTTGGTGGAGATGCTGGCCAAAACGGTGGAATCGTGGGCAAGGAAGTTGGGTCAACTAACTTGAAGAAAATCGCTGCAATTGACTAGCTTGGGGACAGCCACGAAAGAGAGAAGATCGGTGGGTTGTGGCTTTGATCTTCGTGGGGAGCAGGTCAGTGGACTTTCCTGAGCGAAGGAAAAAGGAAAAATGAAAGCAAAAGCTGAAGTTCGCGTGGAGGAGGAGGGGTCGGCCGAATCGTGATCGAGAAGCCAAAGGAAGTCTGCCAAAGTCAAGATAAACATCAAATTTCATCATTTCATGGTCCCACCAGCCTTCAAGACTATCCTCATGTCCCCCATTTCTTTCTTGTTTAATCTTCACCAATAAATAAAGTTTTGAAGCCCAAAATTGCTGCACTTTTTCCAAATCCGAATTTTCTCCTTTTTGGTCTCAAATTTTATCACTCAATTTTCCAAATTAAGGTCCAATTTCGATGGAGAAAAATCTTGAACAATTTTCTGTAAGTCCTTGACGCTCACATGCTCGTTTAGAAGTCCCAATTTCCATCGATTTAGCCCATCTGAATTTCCGCTGATTTTTCCGTAATGTCCGAATCAATTTTTCGCAAAAATCCCGGAGTCTCTGAAAATTTCTCGGAGAGTGAGTCGACGTTCCTAAAATAGCTTGTGACACCTCAGAACTTTCAATTTATGAAATCGGGTTCAAATTCGCGGTTATTTTCAATCCGGTGCGCTTTTAGCGTGACCTAGTCTACCGGGTAGCTTTTAGAAATTTTTGGTGCAATTGACCTGTGATCGATTTATCTCGAGTCACAAAGTACATCTTCGACACATTGACGACTCTCAATTGTCGCGAAAATCTCGAGGTTTCAATTACAGGCACCGGGTACCAAAACGACGTAAAATCAATTTAGTGCCGATCGATGAGAATTTTTCAATCAAGTGGAATCACCCACAATTTGATCACATATCTCAGTCGAATCGACCTATCTCTGATTTCTAATCGATCTCTGACGGTACCGTAATGACCCTTGCAGATCAACACGGTCGAGCAGTCGATTCTTGGTCGAATTCTCAAGTGCAATTGCATTTAGATTCCCTACTTGCTTCCCCAGATAGTCCAGTTATCTCGTGAGTGATCAGCTCAGAGAATAGCACTATTAGCGTTTCGATGAAAGGCCCGATTTATTTAATCGAAAACAAATTATGAAAATTCAGGTTGTCACAATAGCCTATTACTCCTAACCACCATGTAGGGCCACCACTGCAATAGCCTATCACTCCCGACTATCGTGCAGTTGTCATTATCTCCAACCAACGCCGATCACCATCGCTGTCTTGCCAATTATCCTACGATGATTGTCGAATTGAATCAACTATCACTAATGAATGACCAAAATCAATGGATTGACCTAAAGAGTCGTCTATGAAAAAGAAGAAGAAGAAGAAAAGGAAGAAAATGAAAAGGCTTGAAGTTTTGGGCATTTCGTATGTTGGTTCCGAACAGTGTAAATATTGTAAAGGAAGCTTTGAATTTTTTATTTTCCTTGATGCTTCTATTGATGTCACGCCCCGATCCTCAGGCACGCACACATCCTTCTCACTTGGTTGATTTCATAATGCGATATCCCAAGACTATATATCGCCGACCCTTTCTTTTATTAAGCACATGCGGAAGCAGTTATAATCCCCAGACAATAAATACGATGGGATAGAAAAGCAAGGCCATATTTTTCATATTGAAACTTATAACCAAACTTTTATATAAAACACAAACCAGAGAACTTCATAACTATTCACATCAATTAGAGTTCACAAAAGAAGATGAAATCTCAATCCATCCAGGTCGTACTTAAGATCTCTCTCTATATTATATTCTTCTTCCAAAAATCCTCCTCCTCAGGTTTCAACTCAAAGTTCTCCTTCTCAAATTTCTCCTCCTCAACTCCTCATCGAGATCCTGAAATGTTTTCCCCAAACCGGGATGAGACTACGTCTCAGCGAGTTCTACCCCACTAAGGCCCGATTAGTAAACCATTATACTATAGGCTACCTATACACGCACAAGACAGAGGACTTACCTTGGCCTCAGATTCCACCTGCATATTAGCACAGTTCAAATAGACACCCAAGCAATCACATCACTGATCGAAGCATCGATCAAATCGACCCAGTCGAGTACATGTCAACAAGGCCACTCACGGTCATTTCCATTCAATCAAGCAATTCACAACCTCAGATCAAAACAATGATCAATCGACCTAGTCGATTACATGGCAACGATGACCATTCCCCGGCTAATTCAGTTCAATCAATCAATCCATGACAAACGGATCAAATCATATCAATAATTCCATCTATACTCGATAATTAATCTCAACATTCCAATTCAACATTCCCACTCAAATATAGGCTCAAGGCGCTAGAGGTGACCCCAACACAAAGTCTCGTCATTGTGCGGTACTTAGTCCTTTACCACAAATAACAATAGTATAAGGCGCTAGAGGTAACTCACACGAAATCTCGCTATCGTGTAGTACTTAGTCCTTCACTACAAAACGCAATAGCATAAGGCGATAGAGGTAACTCACACAAAGTCTCGCTATCGTGTAGTACTTAGTCCTTCACTACAAAAGCAATAGTATAAGGCGCTAGAGGTAACTCACACGAGATCTCGCTATCGTGTAGCACTTAGCCCTCCACTATGCATAACAATGCAGCAAGGCGCTAGAGGTAATTCCCATGCGACTCAGGTCGCCATGTAATACTTAGCCCTTAACTACAATAAGCAATGGTATAAGGCACTAGAGGTGACTCACACGAAGTTTTCTACTTATGTAGTACTTAGTCCTTTACCTGCTCATGATCCATTGGTTTCCCTCAACACAACACACATCACATCAACTTCCAATAATCATCTTGCTTCAACTATAAGCCAACACATGATTAATCCATCACAGCCCAGTGACATTGTGCCTCGCACTTAACTTTCTCAATTAAAGTAATGTCTTGGCCTCATTTCTTCGTATTAGAAATATCCAATAAAATATCGTGCGTGGGCATACGGTTGGCCTTAGCCAAAATCTAATATTTTCCTTTCTATAACTCCCACATTTTCTATAGTCCGCTCAAATAGTTTTGGCATTATCAACCGATGCCCGGTTATTTTTCAATTAATAACCAATGATTTTCCAATTAAAGAATAGTTCTCATCATTCGCAAATAATTCAATTCAATACAAAATAAAGCTCCATTAAATAAACGGACTTCACCACGACGATCGCCACAAAATTTCGGTCGTTGGCCATCTCAATCTTAATTTCCGAAAAATAAATAAATAATTAATTAATTTCAAAAATTAATAATTAATTTCAATAAATCCAATTTAGCTCAAATTAAAGTCCAATTAAATAAACGGGCTGCACCATGATCATCAGCATAAAAATTCGGCCACTAGCCATCCAAGTTGAATTTCTGGAAAATAAATAATTAATTTATTTATTTCGAAAAATAATATTTAAATACAAGAAATTCAATTTAGCTTAAAATAAAGCCCGATTAAATAAACGGACTTCACCACAGTCATCTGCATAATATTCCGGTCATTGACCATCCCAGTTGAATTTTCAGAAAATAAATAATTAATTAATTTAATTCCTAAAAATAATATTTAAATGCCAAAAATCCCACTTACGCCCGAATCGTCAAATTGAAGCCTGATTAGGGGTCGGAAAATTTCTGAGATACTTCCAATAAATAGTAGACCATGTCTACTTGCTAATTGTGCAATCAATTTATCTAAATCGCATCACAATTGACTAATAATTGCTAATTTATTCTAATCTAACAATCTAAACATAATTACGTAAAATAAACCAACCTTAAGCATAATTAGCCAACTAATCCGGGATTAGTGAGATTACTCACTGGAATCGCGCGCAAGTTGGACCAATCCGACGGGACGATGCGAGAAACGATTCTTCCCAAAGCACGGCTCGGGATCGGGGCCCGGAAACGGCCCAAAACAGCCCATGAACCGGCTGGAAACCCACACGGTGGGTTGCTGGTTCGGCTGCGAAACAGGGGAAAACAGAGATGGTTAGGGGAGGAGAAGGGTCGGGAAGCTAGGCGGCGGTCCGGCAAGGCTGCATGGCGGCTTCGGCGGCTTGCTCAGCCACTCACGGTGGCTGGACGAGGCGGAACAAGGGCAAGAGACGCATGGGGGAGGACTGGGTGCAAGGAAACTGGAGCTGGCGGAGCGCGCGGCGAGCGGCGGACACGCGAGCATGGGCGCGGGACGGCGGAACGGGCGGCGACAACTGCCACGGCGAGCTGTTGCTTCTACTCCAGTTTGCTGGTTTGCACGCGAAGAAAGAAGGAGAAGAGGAAGCTGGTTCGATCACAAGGGAGAAGAGAGAGGAGAGAGAAGAAGATAAGAGAGAAAGGAGATAAGCTTTGACTAGTCAAAAAGAAAGAGAGAAAGAGAAAGAAAAGTGAGTCGGTAGGGGGGAAAGAATTCACACGAGGGGGGAGGGGAGAGGAGAGATGATGCATGATAACTGATTTGTTAAGCCACCTAATCAATGCACGAAAACCATGAAATTTGAACATGATGTAGGGTTAAATGTGAAGAAAAAGTTTGATTTAGACATTTAACCCTAAATCCATGTGCAAAAGGCCACACAAATCCACTAACATTGATATGTGACTTGTCATTAGGAGCAAAATGCATAACAATTTAAATTGCTACATGTCAACTTGAATTCTAAGGTTACTTGACCTTAAAATTTCTCAAATTTTAGCATGGGATGGATATGGATATTATGGACAGCTTTCATTTAGAATTTATCCTCAAGATCATTATGTATAAGATCACACAAAGTTGGTAGGCAGTCAGATTCATAGAGACAAGACAGCACTACAGGTCAAGACAAATTCGGACTTCAAAACTTGATCTAAAAAAAAAAAAAGAAAAGCAGGGCAAATGATGGGCAAATTGGACAAACTAGGCATTGTTAGAAAGCTCAAGGTGTCCTTTACGAATTCCTATTAGGTGACAATTGCAATTTAGGTCTTTTTCTAGATCAAGCAAAGCCATTTGTATAAGTGGTCAGATCAGATCATAACAAGCAGAACACATCAGCAGATTAGCGCTCTTTGCAAGAAGCATCAGGCAGGGCAAATGGTGGCCAAATCGCACATATTATATGTCTATGGAACGTTTGAAAAGTCTATTACAAATCTCTAGAAGACATTAAACCCTAATAACATCATCTACCAGTTCATATCAAGCGGTTTATACAGAAGGTCATCCGAAACAGAGAAACAAATATTTGGCAGATTCTGGACCTAACTTTGGACAGGCAAAAACCATATTAAATGAATTACGATTAGGGCATTCTATAGCTCATTGGAAAGATAATCGAACCATCTTCAACCTATATGAAGACTTCGAACACAGACAACCACAGCAACCCGCTCATCTCACGTCATTTTGCACAGAAGGTCAGATCAGAACACAGAACACAATAAACAACACAGGTTCAGTAACAATGGCACAATGAGTGGTATCGGATCTATATACTCGGTAAATCAACTTCTAAGAAATGTTTCATATCAACACGTTTTCAGATCTGACATTATCATGATCTATTTCTCGCTCATGCTTTTGAGGTATTTCGTCAAACACTTCACGTACAACAAAACGATTAACTCAAGCTATGGAATGGGACTGAAGCTATGTTCTCATCTAACATTCTAAAATCAATATTAAAATCACAGAGCCATCACAAGTCATCTAATTACAGCTCAGATCTTAAGTGAATCACACCTGAACTACGTGAACGTGATTCTTCTACAAATCTTTTTGCAACGGAAAGGGGAGAGAGGCGAATGAGTTTACCCGGTTTATCGGTGATACGGATGCGATCGAGCCGAGAGACAAAGAGCTAAGCCAAGGCTTCCAACTCGGCGTGAACCCGAACCACTGTATCTCGAGCTCCGGAAGGGCGCGATTCGCAACGAGGGCATTAGATCCAATCGAGAGAGCGATTACCGGAGAAAACGAACGAGAGAGGGAAAGGTCAGAATCCAAGACCCGAACGGATTGAGAGAGAGAACAGAAATCCAAACCCTAACAGATCGAGAGGGATAGAAAGAAAGCTCACCGATCGAGCGAGCTCGATCCAGAGAGAAAAATCGGTCAAGCGTTGTTGTCGTCGCAACTGTCGCCGATCCTTGTCCCAAACCGAGAGAGAAATTTGCTGAGGGAGAGATTCTCTGGTTTCCACCCCTTTGACAAGAGCTCGGGTGGTTGATGATGAATGGAAAAGGTCGAATCAATGGTGGAATCGAAAAATTAGGGCTCGCGGCCGAGGAGGGGCTCGAGCTGAGGGCACGCGCACGGCAGATCCACTCCGCGATGGTGGCTACGACTTCTCGACCTCGCTACTGGGTGATTCCCACGCTCCTCTTTCTACCTCCGACTCCAAGGTCTTCTTCCGGTGGACGTCGAGCGAGAACGGGAGTCGACGATCAAGCGAGCCAGCGTTCAATTTCCGAGAACGAGCCGGAAAACATCCGATTGAGAACTTCTGGAGCTGGAAGCGATCGTTGAGGGAGAGAGCAGAGCCATGGCTAGCGCCGGAGGGTCCTTCCTCGGCCTCCGAGATCGGGAAGAAATCCAGAGAGAGAGGAGGTTTTTACGGCAGAAGAGAGGGAGTCTGCGAATCCGTTCTTGGCGTTTTGCCCAGAGAGCGGGAACCAGAGGAGAGAGAGGATCGGCGTGCCCAAAAATTTCCTCCCCCCCCCCGGAGAGAGAGACCCCCCTTTTATATTATTTTTTTCTTTTATTTTTTCATTTATCTCTCCTTTTTCTTTTTTTCGTTTTCCTTTTATTTCTAATTTTTTTCTCTTTTCATTTCATTTCATTTTTTTTTTTCTTTTTGTTTTCTTTTGTTTTGTTTTCTCTTCTTTTTTTTTCTTTTTTTGTTTTGTTTTCTTTGTTTTCTTTTTGGCTCTTTATTTTTTTATATTTTTGCCGGAAAAAAGAATGATTAAAATGTCGACGAAAATTTCGGGTGTCAACAGCTGCCCCTCTTTGGGTGGGAGCTCAAAGAGGTTCCACTCAAAGACAAAATTGCTGCCTGAAATTTTTAGTCAACTCGACTTTGGAAAATAGAATTTGACAAAAGCAATGATGGTTGGTTAGGGACGTACCTGATACTTACCTTTGCTCATCATGGTATCTAAACTCTTGTTGGGGTTTATTCACTCTGTCTCTGCTTCTCTCTCTCGTGGAATGGAATGAAGACAATGAAATCACTAAATGGAAAAGGAATGGTTTAAAGATAACCTACGAACTGTATGGTTTAGATTGGGAGAAAGGTCTTACCGTGTGAAAATGGGATTTGACCGGGAAAAATGGTCTTACCGTGTAATAACGGGATTTGACCGAGAAAAATGGTCTTACCATGTAATAACGGGCTTTGACCGAGAGAAGAGTCTTACTGTGTGGTTTAAGGATGGATCCACGAACCTAAAAGACAAGGTTTTAAGATAACCAAGAACTTAAGAGACAAGGTTTTAAGAGAACCTAGAATTTGGGGACAAGGTTTTAAGATGACCTAGAACTTGGGGACAAGGTTTTAAGTTGACCTAGAACTTGGAGACAAGGTTTTAAGTTGACCTAGAACTTTGGGAACAAGGTTTTAAGTTGACCTAGAACTTTGGGAACAAGGTTTTAAGTCGACCTAGAACTTGGAGACAAGGTTTTAAGTCGACCTAGAACTTTGGGAACAAGGTTTTAAGTTGACCTAGAACTTTGAGACAAGGTTTTAAGTTGACCTAGAGCTTGGGGACAAGGTTTTAAGATGACCTAGAACTTGGGGACAAGGTTTTAAGTTGACCTAGAACTCAAGAGACAATGATATGGTTTAGGATGACCAAAAACCGGTTCACTAAGGAACAAATATTTTGAAAAAGAGTTTCAAGATTACTTGAGAGCCAATCTTGCAAAATAATGCCAATTGTCAAATCCTTTCAGAGAGGATTTTAACAAAATGAGATTTGATTAACCATCTAAGGGTTAAGTCAAATATGCCAAGTGGAAATATCCTAATCAAAAAAGGTCTTTCACACTGACTCTCAAAAAGGGCTTTTGTTCCCAACCATTGATATGGGAAAACTGTTTAATCCTCACTGAAGAAGTCTCACTCAACCTATGTCTAAGGTTTTCGGAAACGTTCACAGTGAATACAATCCATTGATCAAAAGGTCTTTTAAAGGGACCGTAATGATGTCTTGGTCATGGGCTTACACAAAGGGTATGCACTTTGAGGCCAAGAAATGAATATTCAATCAATATCTTCGTCAGGTTTACAAGTCAAGAACCTTGAAGATAAGATAAGATAGGATTGTTTCCACTCCTTCTAGCGGTAGCTCCTATGTGATATTCTCATTTCAACTCGAACCATCCCAATCGGAAGAGACTTTGGATAAGGGCTGTAATATTGGTTCAGGTGAGGCTTGAAAACGCTTGAAAAATTTTCAGATATCAAAGGGTTAAACGTGTGAGTGATTATCTTGGCATCATTATCACCACATGACTTTTTGAAATTTTGACTCTTAAAATTTATCCTATCTCGAGAGTCCTTTTGGGAATTTGTCTTGAGACACGAGAGCTTCGCTCTTTGTTCTAAGGACATCGCTTGCAATACAGGTTTTCTTTTGTAATGCATTTCTTTTGTTTTTCAATGAATGATCTTTTGCATGATCATGGATTTCGCTCTTTTTTTTTGCATTCTTGCTTTTCTTTGCATTTTTTTCATGGGCATTGGCCTTGCTTTTACCAGGCACACTGTTTTTTCATGCCCCCTAGCTTTCATTATCTTTTGAGTATCTAGGACTCTCGAGTGGCATTTACAAACATTACCAATATTCTTAATTTTGTTTGTAAATCATGTGCCTTGCCCCAGTGTGGGGAGATAATCATCACCTGGGGTTATGAAGAATTGCATAAGGCTCAAATTGGCTAAGCAATGGATAATTGTGTTTGTGGTAGAGAACGGAATGCTCTTCGTCATTTTGGGATGCTTCGAGTTTCGATAAGAAATCACCTGAAGCCAGCACAAGAAGATTAATGCAAGTGAAAGCAATAAAATCTTTCTTAATCTTTTGCTCCATGATTTTCAACCAAGACCTCCTATTTTGCCCCAATGTGGGGTTGTTCTTGACAGGGTTATTTTGAAATGATCCCTATTTGGCTCGAAGTGGCTTGCAAGGGATATCAATAGTGTTTGGGATTGAAAAATGAAATGCCTTTATCATTTCAAATCATGTATTCACCGTGAATGAATCCTATGCCCTAAGACATGGTTCTTTCCACTCAATTCTCTCATAGTGTATGAGGATGTGTTTGGTAAAGGGGTTGCCTCTCATCATTTTAGGCACTACCACTTGGCATATTTAACAATCCTTTTCAGGTTTCCCAAAGCACACTTTAGTTAAATTCAACTCCCTGGGGAAATGAAAATATAATGAAATTTTGTCTGAAAGGACATGCTTCCTTGACCCTCCTGGGGAGATTTTTAAGAGTAAGATTGGACAAAATTTGTAGACAGAACAGGCTTTGCTTAGCACATGGGTTCATTTTTAGAGTTTTAACTGTATTTTTAGAGCTCTAATCGACTCTAAAGTTTAAACTGACTTTTTTGGCATTCTAAATGATAAGGTCACTTCTAAGTTCTAAAGAAGAATGAACACTTTTGAAAGTTTTGCATTCTTGAGATGAACCTCTTGCGGATAGGTAGAATCTTCATCAGAGATCCTGCAAAATGAACAAACATGCAGATGCAATGTGTATGCATGAAAATGCATGATGCAAACATCCTAAAATGGCTCAGATTCAATCCAAAAATGGCTCAAAGGCCTTTCACTTTATTCATGGATAATACTTCTTGACAGCATCAGCATTTACAGGTCATGGCAATTCTTGACCATCCATTTCTACAAGGATTAGTGCCCCGCCAAGTAGCACTTTCTTTACAATATATGGACCTTCATAGTTTGGAGTAAACTTCCCACGAGGATCTGGAATGATAGGTAAAACCTTCCTCAAGACAAGATCGTTGATCTCAAAATGTCTTGGTCTAACCTTACGATTGAACAACCTAGCTACTCTCTTCTTATAGCTTTATCCATGGCATAAGGCTTTTACCCTCTTTTCATCAATCATATTAAGTTGTTCAAATCTTTGTTGAACCCATTCAGCTTCAAAGAGCTTGATTTGAGAAAGTACCCTCAGTGAAGGAATTTCCACTTCCACGGGTAATACAGCTTCCATCCCATAAACCAATGAGAATGGTGTTGCCCCAGTCGAAGTACGAATTGAAGTTCGATAAGCAAACAAAGCATATGGTAATCGATCATGCCAATCACGATAATTTTCCGCCGTTTTGGCCAAAATCTTCTTGATGTTCTTATTTGCCGCTTTCACAGCTCCATTCATTTGTGGGCGGTAAGGAGAAGAATTCAAATGGCGAATGTGGAATTCTCCAAGTAAATCATCCACCACTTTATTGTTCAAGTTTGATCCATTATCTGTGATGATCGCTTCAGGAACTCCATATCGAGCGATGATATCACGATGGATAAATTTTGCCACACTCTTTGCAGTAACATGGGCATAAGAACAGGCTTCAATCCATTTGGTGAAGTAATCAATTGCTACTAAGATAAAATGATGTCCATTTGATGCTTTAGGATTAATTGGTCTGATGATGTCGATGCCCCACATTGAAAAAGGCCAGGACTCGGACATTTGATGTAACTCATTAGGAGGAGCATTGATCTTGTCCCCATAGACTTGGCATTGATGACAACACCTCACATGTTGAATACAATTGGCTTCCATGGTCAACCAATAGTAACTGAGCCTCATAATTTTTCTAGCCAAGAGATGACCATTCATATGAGGACCACACACTCTCCTTCATATATTTCTTTCAAAAGCCCAATTAATCCATTGGCATCCACTTGAGAGAGACCTGCCCCAATCTTGGTTTCTTTAGGGTCATCTGAATCTCCTAAATTTAGAGTGACTGGCTATTTGGTGGTAAGAGGCTTGGACTTTTCATGTCTTAGCCATTCCTTTTTAATAACTCGAGGATCATCTTCATTCTCTGAGTCGGAATAACCAAAGTCTTTTGAATGCGAATCCAAGCCATGCAAATGACTATCATGATGTGAAATGCCATGCTTGAGATGCAATCGAAAAATGATTAGTATATATACATATGAATGAATGCAATGAATGTAAATGACATGAAAAACTTGTTTTCAAATTCAAGTTGTCTTTGAAAAAAAATTATTGGGAACTGGCCCTCATGTCATTGGACGCCTTCGTTCCACCAAAACATTTTGAAGCTATAGATCGTGTGGAAGCTCAGGCCTCAAAGCATAATCATAGGACTGATTTGGGCCTCACACGTCTATTAACAAAACATGAATTTTATTGATATGCGAAAATTGCATTACAACGAATATCATCTTGGATCTAGAAAGTTTATGATCCAGATTATTACAAACATAGACGAATGAAATGAATGGAATTCCCTCGCAGGGGAGAAATGAATAAAATTCCCTCGCGGGAGAAATGAATGGAATTCCCTCGTAGGGGAGAAATGAATGGAATACAACTAAGAATTAAATGCAAGAACTAGAAACATCCCTTACACATTGGGAATTGCAAACTCTTCATCTTTACCAATGGTGCCAACCAGACCATCTTCAAACAAATCAGCAAAGTGATAGACATTGGCCTCTTCTTCTTGCAAGAGCTTCGGTGGTCCAGGAAAGAAATCTTTCAAAGGTAGAGGCAAGAGACGTTGGTAGCTTTTACCTTTGATGTTTGGGCTTTTGCGATTACCGTGACCCTTACGGTTGCCTTGATAACCTAGGCCTTCACGCTTGTTGATTTTGACCACCTTAATAGGATCTGGCATGCCTTGGGTGAATTTCCCCAAACCTTTCCCCATAGTAAAACCATTCTTGAGTAGTTCTCTACTTGCCATCAAGGAGGCCTCTGAGAACCGAGGCTTTCTGATAATCGACCCAACAGGCACGTGAGTGATAGACACCATCTCAAACGAGTGATAGCTCGACTCTCCCTTGACCTCAGGCTCAATAAAAGGTATGGCCATGTTATGGAAAGTCTCCACATCTCTTTCACGTCGAATAGTCACAATCTTTCCATCGATAGGAAGTTTCATCATTTGATGAAGACTGGAAGGAATGATTCCTACAGCATGGATCCAAGGTCGTCCCAATAGCAGGCTAAAGTTGCTTGGGATATCCAGCACTTGAAACTTTTGAGTCATGGTAATAGGGCCAATTGTCAGTGGTAAATCGATTTCTCCTATTGTTTCTCTCTTCATCCCATCAAAGGCTCGAACGGGAATTGTTGGAGAAGAGATATTTTTCATTTCTATCCCCAATTTACGAAGGGTGGATAAAGGGCAAATGTTCAAAGCAGAGCCATTATCGATCAAGACCTTTGAAATCTTTGTCTCAAAATATTGAGCGGACACATATAACGCCTTAGTGTGTGCTTGGCCCTCAGGAGGGAGATCTCTCTCAGAGAAAGTAATTTGATCTCTTAGAAGTATAGCGCCCACAAACTCCTCCAATTGTACTTCCCCAATGGCCTCAGGTGCATGAACTTCATTTAAAATTTTGAGGAGAGCATTTCTATGCTTTGTAGAGGTCTTGAAAAGCTCCAATAGAGAAATCTGCGCAGGCATCTTGCGCAATTGGTCAATCACTTCAGCCTCACTTGTCTTGAGTGTTTTGAGGAGTTGTTCAGCTTCCTCATCAGTTACAGCCCTTTTTTCCTCACCTTCACGTGGTGGGTAGATTCGACCCGATCGAGTGACGGCATCGATTTCATTTGTATTATAATTCCAAGGGACCGCCCTATTGTCAAAAGTAGGAATCACTTTAGTGTTGGAACATTCACCTAATTCTGGTGGCAACTCGATCACAACGGGACCAAAACCCGTGTTTGAGATCTTCATGGCTCCAAAATTATCAACCAATGAGCCAACTTCGATCACACTCTTAGCAATTGTATCACTCCCACATGGGATTTTCCCTTTAGTCAGATCAATCACAACAGGTTCAATCATAGCCATGAAGACATCCTCGAATTCCTCTCCCCATCCACTAGGGACGATATCTTTAGGGTTTTGGAAATAACTTGGAGGAGGAGTATGCTTGACTATAAAGTCGTATTTTCCACTTGGTTGTCCCAAGGTGTTTACCACTTCACCCTTCTCACAGGTTTTCCTCGCAAATTCACGGTCTGAATGGGAAGTTTTGTATTCATCCTCTTCTTCGTTATAGGAGTAGACCTCTTTATCCCTTGGCAAATTTGAAATAAAGTCTTCATCATCATGAACGATGTGACCTTTCAACTGGTGATCATCGAATGGCATGCTCTGTTCCATCTCTTGGATATCCATCAGGGGTATATCCTCGTCAACATCCCCATAAATCATGTTGACATCTTCATAATGCTTTGGAAGAGGATTTTGTTGGATATTCGGTGCTGAATCCTTAAAGGTGAGCAGCTTTTTATCCAGCAAATTCTGGATCTTATAACGGAGCACAAAACAATTATCTACATGGTGACCTTTTTCACCCATAAGATACTCACATGTTTTATTAAGGTCGAATCCGGCAAACTTTGGCGGATTATTCCTTGGGATTTCTTTCGCCACAAGATGATTTTCGATCAACATTGGAAGTAGTTGGGACATGGGCCTAGGCAATGGAGTAAATTGCCTTTGAGGGGCCTTTCCTTTATGCTCAAAGTTTCTGGAAGATCTCCCTACTTCCATGGCCGGTTTATGAGCTTGAAGGTTGTATGGCTTCTGCGAAGAGGAATTTTGTACACAGGCGATCTCCACAGTCGATTCCTTATCCCTCTTCGGGGTATATCGACGATTTGTGTTCTCAGACAACCTTCCTTCCCGCATAATCCCCTCGATGCGTTCTCCTAACTCTACAAATGTAGCAAAATTCATACAAGTATGGTTGTACATCTTTTCGAAAAAAATCACAGGGCATAGCTTGAAGCAGCAACTTCATGGTCTCTTTCTCAGATAATGGCGATTTTACTTGAGACGCAATGACCCTCCATCTTTGAGTGTAGGCCCTAAATGATTCGGTTCTTCTTTTCTCAACCCGAACTAATTCTTCTCGGGTCGGAGCAATTTCAGTATTGAATTTGTATTGCTGAAGGAATTCATCAACGAGATCTTCCCAAGTACGGATTTTCTCCATGTCCAACTCTATGAACCAAGTTAACGCAGGACCAACTAGGCTGTCCTGAAATGAATTGATCAAGAGTGGGGGATTATCTGAATAACGGGCCATTTTGCCCAGCTAGTACTTCAAATGAGTCTTAGGACATCCAATGCCGTCGTATTTTCTTGTGAACTCCGGCTCCTTATAGAATTCGGGGACTGTAACTTTGGCAAAGGGTGACAGTTTATCAAGCCCCTGCAACTGATAGCTTTGCAGCATGCAAAGGCGTTCTTCAATCTTTGCTAGGCGCCTTGCATTCTCTTCATCGAAATGGGAAGTCGGAACCTCTTTAGATGGGGGCTCTAGGCCAATAACTATCAGGATTGCAGTGGGGATCTCTTCCACAGGCCCTTTTGCCATGGGCTCTACTACCGGCACTTCAGGGGGCGCGGTAGGAATATTCATGGTAGAAGAAGTAGATGTCAAGTTTTTGACTTGGCTAGAGAGATCGGCCAATAATGTCATCAGCTACGCCATTTGATTTTCCATATTAATGACACGGGCTCGGGTATCTTCGTTTTCCATCTTTGTTTGGCGGTGAGTTTGTATAACAAATCTTTTTTCAGCCGTTTTTCAAAACCTCCTGTAAAAGAAAATGACTCGAATTAGTACCGATCAGAAGAAACCATTAAAGTACAAATCCTAGTCAATTTTATATTTTCTTGAGATGAAATAATGATAAGAAGTGTATATGATCCCAGTATCATATAACATCTTCTTATCAAAATTTCTTCAAAAGAAATTATACAATTGAAAAGGAACGACGACAAATATTTAATCATAACGCCCCTTTTCTAAAAGTTACATGAAAATGTTCATGAATTTCATTCATTTCATCGAACAATTACAAGGGAAATATAATCTTGCTTTCTTGAAGCTTACAAAGTAGTTCGATTTTACAAGGTATATGAAAATGAATACAGGGAAACCTTCATAGAAAAGAGGGAAACACAAATGAATTCCCTTTACAAGAAAAGTGTATGAAATGAACACCTAAGGACTAGATGGGATCGCGCGAAGACACTTGTTATCATGGGCCAAGCGTTCCTCATTGATCAAGGCATCGTCTTCTTGTTCCTTAATATGAACTTGCCAAGAACCTTGAGGTTCGGGAATTTTTCCACGTTATCTTGATGTCTTGGGTCGAGATTCTCCCATAGAGTCTTGAGATTCCAGGCACGGGGATCACGTCCACTTCGGGTCTATCCATTTAAACCTAAACCTGAAGGGGCACTCATGATTAAAACATATCGTCGTTGAAATATAAAACACATAATTGAAATATGGAAAGTAAAAAGATAAGGACGATAAAAAAGGAACGATCACTTACCCACCAAACACATGACAAACACAAGTCACATGTTGCATGAAACTGTGAGGTTTTGACGCCTAAGGTGAGGGTGCTAAAGGCTCAAGGTCCTCATCCCAAAGGATAAAAATAGTTTACCCGCCGCTACTATCGTCGGTCAGCGCTATCTTTATCGGTTGGGATGAGCGGGTTTATGTAAGTAATGGATTACCACGAGCATCCACTCGCAGATTCCACCCATAAACCCTCCTAAGGTCCTAGATTTGGGCGATCGGGGTTTTAGACCGCGGTTGTGTGTGCGGTGTCGTGCTAAAGCTGGTAAACATGCATTTAAATTTAAACATCCAGCACTTCAATATAAACACACATACATTCATACATCCTCACACCACCTGCAAAACAAGGGGTTTACAAGCACATTCCCCTTATAACTCCCACCTACAAAACCATTTAACACAAGGTTAGCGACTAACCTGATTTTCCACGCGACTTTGACATGCAGGCGATCCTACATAAGACATGTTAGCTAAAACACAACAACCATTTATAAACGGCTTCAAGTCCTCTTAATCTAGTAACCAGTCCCCAGTGGAGTCGCCAAGCCTGTCGCGACCCGATCTCGCCGCCCCTCGAAATGTATCCAAGGAAGGGAAAGGTCGGGTTTAGGGGTACTTGATCTCAAGATCGCGAGCTCTCCCAAACTCGTACCCCGCGTGACAGCAGATTTATTTATATGACCTAGGTATTTAACAACCTAAACAAATAGACAAGAGCCGCCACTAGCCTCATTTTTGGGGGTCGGCTAGAAACCCAATCGAGAGTCGGGAGTATTCCCTCGATTCCTACGCAACCAGATATCTAGGTTCGGGGACTTGGGTTACGTTAAACAGTATGTTGTGTTTTTCCTAACATGTCAATGCATTTCTTTTTACATTTTCAGGATCGTCAATTCTATACTAAGTGATCATGCGTGGTGATTTACTTTCATTCTATTTTATTTCTAAAAAATGAAAAGAAAACAATCAATGAAATTGAAATTGCAAGACATGAAGTAAACAATCAAGAAAAGTAGTAAATCTATCATGCAAACCTAAAAGAAAGTATAAAAGAGAAATATATAGAAAAAGAGATAAAAACCCGCAACTCATCGGGTTTTATACAACAAATGGAGCCCGAGACATATGTCGGGAAAATGGGTATTACAAGAAAATGGTCGGAATGGACATCGACCTCCACCATCTTCACGCCTTCTCCATCTTCAAGGTCCTAATCTAAACCTAATCTAAGAAATTTATGACTAGGTGCATACAAGTGAAAGAAACAATCATCACAACTAAGATCAAAGCAATTGGGTTAGAACCCATGTATGATTGGCTCTAAGAAAAAGGCACAGAAATCAAGCACTTTATAAAGAGCAACCTTCATGAATGGAATTTCTTGAGGCGCATCAAGTTCAAGTAAAGTCAAATTCATGGCCGAAAAGCAACAATCGCTAAAGCATGCAAATCAATCATAAGCAAATCAGAGAATGATGCATGATAACTGATTTGTTAAGCCACCTAATCAATGCACGAAAACCATGAAATTTGAACATGATGTAGGGTTAAATGTGAAGAAAAAGTTTGATTTAGACATTTAACCCTAAATCCATGTGCAAAAGGCCACACAAATCCACTAACATTGATATGTGACTTGTCATTAGGAGCAAAATGCATAACAATTTAAATTGCTACATGTCAACTTGAATTCTAAGGTTACTTGACCTTAAAATTTCTCAAATTTTAGCATGGGATGGATATGGATATTATGGACAGCTTTCATTTAGAATTTATCCTCAAGGTCATTATGTATAAGATCACACAAAGTTGGTAGGCAGTCAGATTCATAGAGACAAGACAGCACTACAGGTCAAGACAAATTCGGACTTCAAAACTTGATCTAAAAAAAAAAAAAAAAGCAGGGCAAATGATGGGCAAATTGGACAAACTAGGCATCGTTAGAAAGCTCAAGGTGTCCTTTAAGAATTCCTATAAGGTGACAATTGCAATTTAGGTCTTTTTCTAGCTCAAGCAAAGCCATTTGTATAAGTGGTCAGATCAGATCATACAAGCAGAACACATCAGCAGATTAGCGCTCTTTGCAAGAAGCATCAGGCAGGGCAAATGGTGGCCAAATCGCACATATTATATGTCTATGGAACGTTTGAAAAGTCTATTACAAATCTCTAGAAGACATTAAACCCTAATAACATCATCTACCAGTTCATATCAAGCGGTTTATACAGAAGGTCATCCGAAACAGAGAAACAAATATTTGGCAGATTCTGGACCTAACTTTGGACAGGCAAAAACCATATTAAATGAATTACGATTAGGGCATTCTATAGCTCATTGGAAAGATAATCGAACCATCTTCAACCTATATGAAGACTTCGAACACAGACAACCACAGCAACCCGCTCATCTCACGTCATTTTGCACAGAAGGTCAGATCAGAACACAGAACACAATAAACAACACAGGTTCAGTAACAATGGCACAATGAGTGGTATCGGATCTATATACTCGGTAAATCAACTTCTAAGAAATGTTTCATATCAACACGTTTTCAGATCTGACATTATCATGATCTATTTCTCGCTCATGCTTTTAAGGTATTTCGTCAAACACTTCACGTACAACAAAACGATTAACTCAAGCTATGGAATGGGACTGAAGCTATGTTCTCATCTAACATTCTAAAATCAATATTAAAATCACAGAGCCATCACAAGTCATCTAATTACAGCTCAGATCTTAAGTGAATCACACCTGAACTACGTGAACGTGATTCTTCTACAAATCTTTTTGCAACAGAGCAAGAGAGAGGCGAATGAGTTTACCTGGTTTATCAGTGATACGGATACTGATCGAGCCAGAGACAGAGAGCTAAGCCAAGGCTTCCAACTCGGCGTGAACCCGAACCACTGTATCTCGAGCTCCGGAAGGGCGCGATTCGCAACGAGGGCATTAGATCCAATCGAGAGAGCGATTACCGGAGAAAACGAACGAGAGAGGGAAAGGTCAGAATCCAAGACCCGAACGGATTGAGAGAGAGAACAGAAATCCAAACCCTAACAGATCGAGAGGGATAGAAAGAAAGCTCACCGATCGAGCGAGCTCGATCCAGAGAGAAAAATCAGTCAAGCGTTGTTGTCGTTGCAACTGTCGCCGATCCTTGTCCCAAACGAGAGAAGAAATTTGCTGAGGGAGAGATTCTCTGGTTTCCACCTCTTCGACAAGAGCTTGGGTGGTTGATGATGAACGGAAAAGGTCGAATCAATGGTGGAATCGAAAAATTAGGGCTCGCGGCCGAGGAGGGGCTCGAGCTGAGGGCACGCGCACGGCAGATCCGCTCCGCGACGGTGGCGACGACTTCTCGACCTCGCTGCTGGGTGATTCCCTCGCTCCTCTTTCTACCTCCGACTCCAGGGTCTTCTTCCGGTGGACGTCGAGCGAGAACGAGAGCCGACGATCAAGCGAGCCAGCGTTCAATTTCCGAGAACGAGCCGAAAAACATCCAATTGAGAACTTCTGGAGCTGGAAGCGATCGTTGAGGGAGAGAGCGAGCCATGGCTGGCGCCGAAGGGTCCTTCCTCGGCCTCTAAGATCGGGAAGAAATCCAGAGAGAGAGGAGGTTGTTACGGCGGAAGAAAGGGAGTCTGCGAATCCGTTCTTGGCGTTTTGCCCAGAGAGCAGGAACCAGCGTAGAGAGAGGATCCACGCGCCCAAAAATTCCCCCCCCCCCGAGAGAGAGACCCCCCCTTTTATATTATTTTTTTCTTTTATTTTTTCCTTTATCTCTCCTTTTTCTTTTTTCGTTTTCCTTTTATTTCTAATTTTTTTCTCTTTTCATTTCATTTCATTTTTTTTCTTTTTGTTTTCTTTTGTTTTGTTTTCTCTTCTTTTTTTTTCTTTTTTTGTTTTGTTTTCTTTGTTTTCTTTTTGGCTCTTTATTTTTTTATATTTTTGCCGAAAAAAAGAATGATTAAAATGTCGATGAAAATTTCGGGTGTCAACAAGAGAGAAGAGAGAGAAAAAAAGAGAAAATGGAGAAGAAAAAAAGGAGAAAATGGAGAGAGAGAAAAAGATAAACTTATAATACTTTTCTTATTTCTTTTCTTTTTCTCTTTCCCTTTCTCTTTCTATTTCTTTTGGTCTTCGAATTTTCCTCCGATAATTTCTTTTCTGAAATTTCGGACTCGTCAATAATTTGACGGACGATGAGATAGGATCCCAAAAATGAATTGTGACACGCTTGAATATTCGATTCCCGAAATCGAATTCAATTTCCTGGTTATAATCGATCGGACGTGATTGTAGTCCAATCCAACCAATTAGGTAGCTTTTAGGTATTTTACCGCGGATACATCCCTTAACGGCTTCACCCAATAGGTTAGTTAACTCGTGAGTGATCAGTTCAAAGAAAAAGGACCATAGGCACATCGACGAAATGCCCATTTCACTTTATCGAAACGGGATCGAATTTCAGGATGTCACAATTGATGTCCATAATGAGTTCAAATAGATACACAGTTATATGATGAGATCAAAATTGATTTCTTATATCAAGGAAAGAATCCTCAAATTAAGGAAAAAATTTTAAATTCAAAATTTGAACTTGAATTTAAAATTTTGAGAGAGGTAGAAGATATCAAGTTGCTTGATTTTATGACAATATGTTATCATCCCCCCGCAAGCTAAGCACGGTTGGCTAAAATTGAACCTTAATCTACAAAAATCCGATGCGATTAGAACTCAAACTTTTGTGAATGTATCTACAATTTGATCTTTGGTTGAGATGAACTTGTCACGAGACTAAATTCAAGGATGGAGGGAAGAATTTTTAGAGGGAAATTGTGCCTCTATTTTCATTGATTGTAATCCGTTGTACAATACTATATATAAACACAAGAAAGAATAATAATAAAAGAAACTGTACATTTCTATAATCTCTCTATTCCTAAGATATAAACAATTGCATATATTTATGATATATGCAAATCTCAAAAATCATATCTTCCAACACTCCCCCTCAAGATGGTGACCTGTATATGTCCAAGACGCCTAGCTTGCTTAGAAGCTATGTGTGTTGCCTTTGACAAAGAGGCTTGGTGAAAATATCCGCGGGTTGCTCCGTGGTTCTTATTCCCCTTGTCTTGATGACTTCTTCTTGAATCTTCTCTCGAGTAAAGTGGCAATCAACTTCTATATTCTTTGTTCTTTCATGAACTATAGGATTTGCTGCAAGCTTGATTTCTGAATCGTTGTCACAGAATAATGTAGTTGGTCCTTTAACCTCTGCCCCGAGATATAGAAGTAAACCTCTTAACCAAACTATTTCACAAACAGTTTTGGCCATGGATCAAAATTCGTCTTCTGCTGAGGATAAGGATACAGTGGATTGTTTTTTTGTTTTCCACGAAAGTAGTGATTCCTCGAATTTGATGCAAAAACCAGTAATAAATCTCCTGCTCATTAGACACGTAGCATAATCTGCATCACAATAAGCTGTCATCTCCATGTTGCATCTTCGGGAAAGAAGTATCCCAAATCCTGGACATGTCTTCAAATATCTCACAATTTTCATGGCCGCATTTAAATGCAATTGTTTGGGGCTGTGCATGAATTGACTGAGAGTCTGAACTGCATAACAAATGTCTGGCCTAGTCATAGTGAGATATATGAGCTTCCCTACTAGTCTCTAATACCGAGATGGATCCTTTAACAATGGGTCGTTAGAAGTAGATATGCCAGAATCATAATAAGCAGAAGTCAGCTTGGCATTCTGCTCGATGGGAACAATAGATGGTTTGCAACCTGATAAACCTGCCTCTGAAATAATCTCCATTACGAACTTTCGCTGACTGAGTGAAATTCCTTAATCCGAACGAGCTATCTTAATTCCAAGAAAATATTTAGGTGGCCCTAAATCTTTGATATGAAAAGTGGAATGCAGATATTCTTTCAGCTTCTTCACAGCGGAATCATCATTTCCCATAATTAAGATGTCGTCAACATAAATCATTAGATAAATAGACGACATACCTTTCTTCCAAGTGAATAGTGCATAGTCATACTTGGATTTTCTAAAGCCAGCAGCCGTAAGAGCAGTCGTAAACTTGGCATATCATTGTCGAGATGCCTGTTTTAATCCATAAAGAGATTTACGGAGACGACATACCTTAGACTCCCCCTGTCTCTGTAATCTGGGTGGCAGATCCATGTATATTTCTTCGTCTAGATCACCATGCAGAAAAGCATTATGAACATCCATCTGGTGCAATGACCAATCACGAAAGGCAACAACCGATAGAAAAGAACGAATTGTAACATCTTTGGCCACTGGAGAAAAGGTCTCATGATAGTCAAAACCTTCCTTTTGTGTAAATCCCTTGGCAACTAACCGGGCCTTGTACCTTTCTATAGAACCATCTGCTCTATATTTTATTTTATACACCCACTTGCATCCAATTGGTTTGCGATGAGTGGGTAAAGGTACAACATCCCAAGTGTGATTATCCATAAGGGCTTTTAGTTCTGCCTCCATAGCCTATTGCCAACGTGGGTCATGCATTGCTTCATTATAACTAGAAGGCTCGTGCTCCTCAGATATACGACTCATGCAACATAAATGCTCCGACGATAGCCTATCGAATGAAACGTAGGAAGAGATAGGATAATGAGTACCTGATGACCCAAAAGAAGCACATACATAGTCCTTTGTCCAAATTGGTGGACGGCTAGCTCGACCAGATCGCCTACGTTCTTCATGCTGAGTCAAGGAGAATTTGTCAGTGTGACTTGGTTCTGAAGGAGCTGCTATTGGAGAATCCTTTCGTTGAATGTTCTTCAAGTGAAGTTGCCTGAACAACCTCATTGGGAATTGTAGTCGGTGCATCAAATAATTCCCGAAGTCTTGGAGGAGGAACAATAATATAAGATCCTTTTAGAGAAAGATCGTCTTTTGATAGAAAAGGTTTATTAGTTGTCCTTTCATCTTCAGAAGAATGATTCATGTCTTGGAAAGGGAAAATATCTTCGTGAAATACCACACCTCTGCTTATAAAGAATTCGCCTGAGGATGGCTCATACACCCTGTATCCTCGTTTCAGATTTGGATATCCCATAAATATGCACTGGCGAGCACGAGGTCCCATTTTATCTCTGTGCCCTCCTGTAGTCACGTAGCATAGACATCCAAGAACTCTGAGATGACTCAGATCCAGTTTCCTTCCATACAGTATCTCAAAAGGAGTTTTTCCTTTAAGAATACGGGACGTCATACAATTGATCAGATACGCTGCCGTGACCACGCAATCTCCCCAAAAATTTTCAGGGATAGATGCCTGAAACTTAAGAGCACATGCTACTTCAAAAAGGTGGCGGTGTTTCCGCTCAACAACTCCATTCTGTTGTGGTGTATATGTGCAAGAGCTCTCATGTAAAATCCCATTCAATGTGAATAGAGAACTACATTCACTATTAAAAAATTCTCTACAATTATCAGTGCGAATGCATTTAATGGATTTCCCAAATTGATTTTTAGATATGGCAAGAAAAGTCCTAATGTGAGAAAGAACTTGATTTTTGGACTGCATTAGAAATATCCATGTAGCTCGCGAAAAATCATCTACAATGGTGAGAAAGAATCGGGACCCATCATGATTCAAGGTATGATAGGGTCCCCAAACATCGATATGAATTAATGAAAAAATTTCATCGACTTGAGAAGTACTGTTATGAAAGGAAGGACGTGTCTACTTTGCTAATCGACAAATGGGACATTGTGGATAAGGAAATAAAGCAGAGTGACCCAGTCTTTGATGATTAAGAAATGTCTTATTATTGATAGCAGAGTTACACAAAGATTTATCTTAAAGAAATTTGAGACTTTGCGAAACATCCATCCAGAAATATAGCCCTTGGAATACTCTACCCAAGCCCATTAGTTTCCCAGTCGAAAGGGCCTGAAACAAACATTTATTAGAATTGAATAAGATTCGACAAGAATTTTCTTCACAGGCTCGGGATACTGACACGAGATTGAAATGAAAATCAGCAATATAGAACACATTTTTAAGCACAATGACTAGACTAAGGACTACCGTGCCTATCATTTCAACTTGTGTGGTATTTCCATTTGGGAGCTACACTGATATGGGAGAGGATAATTTTTTAATATTTGAAAGTGAATTCTTATCACAAACAAGGTGATCACTAGCACCTGAGTCAATAATCCATGCACTCCTTGAAATTGAATTCATCAAACAATAAAAAGTACCTGTGAAACTCCCAATCTTGTCAGAAGTGTCCAGTTTCCTTAGTGCCTCCATTAGTTCTTGATATTGATCATGAGTAATTGTCTTGTCTGATGGTTGTCTTGACACCTAAAAAATTGTAGAAAATTTTCCTTTTTCCTTCTCTCCAGGTTTCCCATGCAGCTTCCAGCAATTTTCTATTGTATGATGTGGACGTTTACAATATTCGCAATATAATTTACTTTTGCCTTTAGGATTAAAATTCTTCCCAGTCGAGATGGATTTATTCATGGGCTACAGGACTTGGGCCAGGGTTGGCCCATAATTATTCTCCATTCCGCATTCTGAATTTTTAGACAAAACATCCAGCCCAAGCGAATTATTTCCGTGCGGCCCATTTGGCCCATGAAGAGCGTGACGTCGCGAGCCGTTGGATCTACTCATTGCCAACGACAAATGAAGACCGTCGGATCGTCCTATAAAAGCCGAATTGCTAGGGTTTCCATCGAGGAACCCTAGCTCTCCCTCTTGCTGTCCTCTGTTTTCTCCGTTCTTCGGCGGAAGTCGAATCTGCCTTCTTACAGCCAGAGCGACTCCGTCTCCCCCGGAAACCCTAAGATCCATGGATCTTTGCTAATTCTCCTATTGGATGGCAAGTTGGTAGATTCGATTGAGGCTCGGCATGGGTTCCATCGTTAGGATTTGAGAGCGAAACGAGAGATAAGCCTCGTTGAGGATAAGCAAGAATCTCGTTGTTTTCTCCCTTTCTCGCATAGCTTTGTAATGCTGTAAAATTGGCTCCAGCCATTCAAAGTTTTCCTCGGCTGCTTCAAGCTCGTTCCACAGAGCCGAGAGCTTGTTGTAGACAACTGCTATGCTCATATTCCCATGTTTTAACTCCGAGATCTGCTATGTTATTGTAAAAATTTTCACTTGATCAAGCTTTCCAAACATTTCTTTAATATTCTCCCACATTTGCTTTGAATCCTCCGTCGGGGGGAGACCGGCCGCGACTTCGGATGAAATGCAATTTCCTATCCAAGTCCTAACGAGTTGGTTGCATTTTCTCCAAAATCATGCCATTCTCTCATCGGCAGGAATCGGAATTGTTCCGTCTATAAAACCCTCTTTATCTTTTGTTACTAGTGCGCGCCAGAACTCACGCACCCAATTTGAGTAGTTCTCGGCACCCGTTAGCTCTTTGTTGATGAGTTTTAACTCTGGTCCGTTTGCGTTTGTTGTGTGAAGTGGGTCGCCAGGCTCCGGTCGACCACTGGTAGGAAAGATGTGATACGAAAAAAATCCGGAATTGGGGTAAGGATTTCCTCCCATGCCCGAATTGTTCGGTCTTGTACCCTGATTTGTTTGCCCCGTATGACCCATATTGAGATAAGTCGAGTGGGCATTTGTTCCCACCCCGACTCATGTTGATCCGCCCGTCTGCTCTAGGTTGATGGCAGGGTTTGCCCCATCGACGGTTGGCGAACCTCTATTAGTCCCAACGCTGCTTTGGTAGCTTCCTGGCTGTGATGGATGGAACCATGGATATGGTATCCACTGGTATGGATGGCCCATGAAGGGCTGCCCCAGACTGAACTGAGCCGAGAACTGTTGCCATTGCACGTTTTGGGTTTGTGCCTGGTTGAATTGCTGTTGAGTAGCAGAAGTAACAGTAGACAAATCCTGGATACCTTGCTCTTCTGGCGTGACTTCTCCAGCACATTGGTCATTTGAGGTTGAGGTAGGGTTTTGTGTTTTAGGCATGGTAAAAATTTCTTCCCTCTATAGTAACGATTCTTGTGGCAACTCTGTTTTGCAAATGCACTTCCACGAGCAGCAATTGAGAAAAGAAGAGCGGAAGCGACTATAGAATCAGAATTTCGTGTGCTTTGATACCATGTCACAAGACTAGATTTAAGGATAAAGGAAAGAATTTTGAGAGGAAAATTGTGCCTCTATTTTCATTGATTGTAATCTGTTGTACAATACTGTATATAAACACAAGAAGGAATAATAATAAAAGAAAGTGTACATTCCTGTAATCTCTCTATTCCTAAGATATAAACAATTGCATCTATTTATGATATATGCAAATCTCAAGAATCATATCTTCCAACAGAACTGAATAATGAGAATCTTATGCCCAACTAGTTCCTAAACAGAATGAAAATCAACAGCGATAGCCAATTCTTGAATGGAAAACAGGATTGTAAGCGAGAGAGATTGCGGAAATGTTATCACACCAAATGGTGGGTGATGCAAAGAGTGGGCAATGCAATTCATGTAACAAGCAAAGCATAGCCAATTCATTCAGTTGTATTGTGAGCTAGACACCAATACTCAGCTTTAGATGAAGAATGAAGAATGTGCCATAGTGGCTTGTTTCTTAGCACTCCAAGAAATGGGGTTAAAATCGAAGAAAACACATAACTCACCAGTAGAGCGTCGATCAATGGGGCAGCCTGCCCAGTCAGCATCGTAGTAAGTAATGAGTTGGTGTTGACCTAGATGAAAATGAAGATTATGAGTGATTATGCCTTTCAAATAACACAAAATGTGTTTGACCCCCACAAGATCATCCTCAGTGGGAGACTCTAGAAACTGCCAAACTTAATTGACGACAAAAGAAATGTCAAGACACGTCAAAATAATGTATTGCAATGCTCCAACAAGACTACTATACAAAGTGGGATCTGACAATGGAGGGCCATCACCTTGGCCAAGCTTTTGAGATATAGCAAGCGTTGGGACTGGTTTACATCCATCCATATTTGCACACTTCAAAATATCATAATTGCCTTCGGAATTACATGTTATTTGAACACCAAGAAAATAGGAATGAGTTCCGTGGTTCTTCATGCGAAAATGATGCTCAAGATATGAGATTAAATGCTGTGATGCTAAAGTATCATTGCCAAAGTGAATATAATATTATCAACGTACAAGAGGAGATATATGGTTATATGCCCTTGGTGGAAAATGAATTGTGATGGATCGGAGTTGAAGATAGTAAATCCAAAATCGTGGAATTTTGAATTAAACTTTTTGCACCAAGCTCGAGAGGCTTGACGAATACCATAAATGGATTTCTTCATGTGACGGACATGTGACACGGCCCACGGACGAGCATGATCCAACACCGTCCAAAGTAGGGCCGAGTCCTAAATAAGGGCTAGCCCCTGAGCTGCCCATGAATGACCCACGATCAATGCACGAGTTGACCCATGAGTAATACGAGTAAGGCCCATGCACAACAGAAAACAAGGCCATGACAATCCAGCTCCCTCATGTCAGGCGGCCTTGCCATTTCTTCTGACACATGCCCCTTGGGCCTTCCCTAGGCCTAAAGCCAATGAGTAGCCTAATGTACAGACTTGTAATAATGGTATAAATTCAAATACCACCATTGGATCGGAGAGGGGATCAACGGCTGAGATTAGACTCATCCATGTATAAATAAGGGACCCTCACTCTTCAATTGTACACACACTAGTTCACAAACAATACATCCGTGCTTCACTCCATACTTCATTCTTGTGAGTTGAGTGCGTGCAAGGCTGACTTGGGATCACAATCCTAAGGATGCATGGGTGTGTGGTCCTTTGGAATCGATCCACCAGTGACACATGGCTAGTTTTGACCGGATCAACATAGCCTGGTGGTTGGGAAATGAACACCGTTTCCTGCAAATCACCATGTAAAAATGCAAATTCGGCATCCAATTGTTGAAGTGGCCAATGGTGAGAGACCACGAAAGATAAAATAATTCGAATGGTGGTAGTTTTCACCATAGGATTGAAGGTCTTAATAAGATCCACACCCAATCAAGATGGAAACAAGACAAGCCTTGTTGCTAGGACCGATCGTTCGATTTGATCCGATTCCAAGGTGGAACCGGGAAACAGATTGGGAGGAGTGGTTCCCAAAATTTTAGGATCGGGAACCGGACCAATCTATCGGGTCCGACCCGGGGAACCGGTAATAAGTTGTTTGAGGACCCATAAAAGGGTTCTTCACTTCTTCTCAACTTGTGTTCATCGAAAAGGAAGGTAAATCATAAAGGGAAAACTAAAGAGGGAAGGTAAAGCGAACGAGAGGAAAGCAAAACCTAAAAAGTAAAAAGGGCAAAGGGTTTTTTCTCAATTTTTTTTTTTTATATTAGCCGGTTTGGTCCAGTTGGCTCGATAGGCCCGATTCCTAACTTGGAATCGAGAACCGAACTGACCAGCCAAGAATCAAACCGTCCTTTTCAGGAATCGCCTAAAATCGATCGGTCCGGTCCAATCTGAATGGTTCTCGATTCGGGTGATTCCCATTGCACACCCCTACTTGTAGCAATTAATAGAGCCATCCAAAGTTTGTTTAACTGAAAATACCCATTTACAACCCACTATGCTCATAGTAGGATCATAAAAGACCAAACACCAAACTTCTTGTTGTTGAAGAGAGGTAAACTCCTGATCCATAGCATGACACCATCAAGGGTCCTTAACAATTTAGGAGTAACATGTTGATTCGGAGATATAATTGCGTAAGTGCAAATGAAAATGGGTGAAGGGTATGGGAAAAGGCCTTTTGTTTAGTAATACTAGATTTCGACCTTGTTTGCATTAGGTGAGTGGAGGAATGAGGGACAAGTTGATTATCAATAGGTGGAGGAAGTGTTTGGCCAGAGGTTTGGAAGGTAGGTTCGGAAGGTACGTTCAGTAATTGATGAAGAATGCACCGGGGAGGTATTGTTGGATGTGAGAACAATCTGTGAATTAGCGGAAGGACCACTATGAGAACATACTCTGTTTAAATTACTCCAAAGAAAACAAGACTATGATGCAGAAGATGTGAAGAATGAGTGGGAGTGATGTAGGAGTGGGGAAACTTAGTTTCATCAAAGACGATATCATGAGAAATAAATACTCGATCGGATGAGGATCCATACAACGATACACTTTATAACTAGAGCTATAGCCTATAAAACAATAGGGAGCATATCAAAATTACAATTTATTAGCATGGTAAGATCGAGCCATGGGAAGTAAAGACAAACAAAGGTTCGCAAATGTGAATAATTAAGAGAAATATGAAATAAAGATTGATATAGAGAACAAGTATGATGTTGAGGTATGGGCATACGGTTAATCAAGTAAACGGCTATGATGAAGGCTTCTAGCCAAAATTTAGAAGGTATATTAGCATGGGTCATCATAGCTAAGCCAATTTCAATAAAGCGGTAGTGCTTGCGCTTCACCATACCATTTTGTTCTAGTGTGTGGGGGCAAGAATATGTAATACCATGTGATTAAAGAAAATTGTTGAAGGTATTATTTGTAAATTTGCCACCACCATCCAAGTGAAATGTAGTGATGGTGTGCTGCAAAAAAATTTCAACCTGCTTTTTAAAACTAAGATGTCATTAAAGTCATATTTTAATCTCATAGGAACTAACCATGAATATTTAGAAAAATCATCAGCAAAGAGAACATAATAGGAATAATTAGAATAAGATAATGTGAGAGTAAGTCCCCATACATCACAATGTAATAATTCTAGAGAACGACTAGAGGTAGAATTAGGCTTGGAAAAAGGTAGCTTGTAACTCTTCACTTGCTAACTTGAAAAGCAAATGCGAGAGCCCGATTGATTGGAAACGGAAACGACTGACGAAATGGCTCGTTGAGTGTCATGAGAGAAGCGACCAAAACGAGCATGCCATTGGTCCGTGGTGATGGAGGAACTGTAATAAGCCTTTGGAGCAGTGGATGATTGTGGAGTACGAAGTGGGTACAAGCCATTCTGAACTAACCCTTGATATAAAATCCCCCCCCCCCCGGCCTTGTCCTTAATACAAAAATTAGAGGCATTGAAGTTAAAGAGATAATTGTTGTCTTTGGAAAACCAATAAATTGTATGAGGCTATGGGACAATAAAATATAGATTTGAGGTGAAGCTGTGAAGCTGTGAAGAAGAGAATGAGATGGTGGTGGAACCAACATGTGCAATGGGCATACCATGGCCATTACCTATTTCAACAGTGTCATTACCATCATAGACGTTTGACATTTGGAGATTTTTTAGCTCTGGGGTGAGATGGTGAGTGGCTCTGGTGTCAATGTACCAAGTGTTGGGTGGGATAGAGCGACCGTCATCAGTGCAAGTTTTTTTAGTGGATGGCGACCTTGATAGGTGTAGTTCATTCGATGATAACAATCAATGGCAATATGACCCATACGATTGCAAATCTGACATTGTGAACGAACACCCAAATTTTGAGATTTATGTTGACCTTAGGGTGATGGCTGTTGTTTCACCGATCTAGAAGAGGTGGAGGACTGCTCGCTTGGAGGAAATGTACCACAAGATTGAGCATGGCCGCAACCTTGAGATAATTGACGTGGGTTGTCGGGCTTGAAAGGTTTAGAGGCTACCAATGCAGTAGACCGAGCTGATTGCGGGTAGTGTACCTTCAGTCAAAGAGAGATCCTCATAGATTAACAATGAATGAAGTTCTTCAATAGATACGGTTGATGTCCTCGTGCGAATACGAACCAAGGAACAGAATTGTCGATATGATGGTGGCAGCCCATCAAGTATGTGAATGAGTAGATCATCCTCACTTAGGGGAGAGCCACAGGCTGCCAGCTGGTCAGAAATAACCTTAAGTTGTTGGAGATAATCAGCCATAGATTGAGTGTCCTTCTTGAGTCGAGTAAGTAGCCATTTGAGGGAGATAACATGGGCAAGTGCTATAAAGGCATATCTACTATTGAACAGATCTCATGCTTGCTTAGGAAAAGTAAGTCTGATGATATACGGAAGAGCGGAATCGCTTAATGTGGCGTTGATCCAAGATAACAACAACTGGTCTTTTTCAAACCAAGTTGCATATGCGGGATCATCATATGATGGTGGAGGAATAGAGCCATTAACGCTTTACATTAGGTGATGACAACGCAAAATAGGCATGAACAAGGATTTTTAAAGGAGATAGTTCGAGGCATTCAGTTTGATTGGGATAACGTTGGAGATGTTCGGAATCACAATGGGTGGGGATTGAACTAGGGCATTGACAGCGCTACTAGCTTCAAAATCGGTGAAGGTAGTCATGAGGAAGAAGAAGTAAGATCATAGATTACTATGCAAAGCACTCTTATACCATAAAGATTGTAAAAGAAGCTTTTAATTTCTTTTTTATTTTCCTCGATGCTTTTATTGATGTACATAATGAGTTTTAATAGATACCTAGAGACCAAAATTGATTCCTTAAATCAAGGAAAGAATTCTCAAATTAAGGAAAGAATTTTAAATTCAAAATTTGAATTTGAAATTAAAATTTTGAGAGAGACGCAAGATATCAAGTTGCTTGATTTTAGAACGACATGTTATCACGGTGATCACCTGATTTTGCCGTGATGCTCCGACGTCAATCTCGTCGTCTACTCAAATTTGAAATTTTGTGTTGATAATTGAAAGATTTCCAAGGGAAGAGGAGGCAGAGGAGCTCCAATGAAACTCATGATTGCTCAAAATGTTGCTAGTCTCGGACTTGCGAGATTACATCAACAAGATGCTGCCCCAAATTTTGAAAGTATCACCTCTATGAGCAAGCGAGATTTTCAAAAATATTGAAGGATTTTTTTTTTTTAATTCGGATGATATTTGAAGGATTTCTAATCCCACTTTTATTCTTTCCTATTTCAATCCAAATCCGGGCGACTAAACATAGTCAAAAAGCATATTCGTACGGCCGTATGGTGATCCACATGTATAAGTATCTCAATCGAAATTCGGGCCTCATTCCTTGTTAAAGAACTCAGGAAATTATAAGAGACAACGATCTACTTCCTCATGCATGAGTATCGAATACAATGTCGTGATAGAGTTATTCGTCTATGTGTTGCCCCTTGAAGTTGGCACTGCTTTTAGTCTCATGAAAATAAAATGTCGTGAACAAATTTACTATTTAATAAGAAAAAATTTAAATAATTTTTCCAGCCATGATAAATCCACTGATTTTAGCAATGATGCTTAGGTGGGACCGTGAGAGTAATTTGTGCATATGAAGTAATTTCAATAATTCGACCAAAAAAAAAAAAAATTGGATCGGGCCAAGGGATTGTCGATTACGGCCCATGGATGATGGATGCAACGCCACACCAAACCCGACGTTTTCTATTCCGACCCGAAATGAAAGAAAGAAGCGAGTTTCGGCTCGGGATCTCCGGGCGCGCCTCGCAGGTTGCCGCCGCGACCAGTGAACAATGTCGGAAGTCGGTATTCCACGTTGATTGGGTCTTCATCTGTGGGTTCGGATCGAAACGGTCTGGGGGATCTTGTGTATGTTCAGGCATTTGACCATCTCTCTCAAAGTTTCAATTTTTTTTTTTTTTCTTTCGGGATGGAATCGTTTGGTTGACTACGTGCCTGTTTGATTGCTAACTCCTAGCGAAGTGTCAATCAAATGTAGGTGGTCTCTTTCCCATTCCTGCGATGGGTTCTCTCGTTCTGCTTCTTGTGATCTCGCTAGTTGAAGTTCACGAGCCTTGTGTGATCTTTCTAATGCTGATGGTGGTGAATTCTTGTGATCTCGCTAGTTGAAGGGGAAACGCACGTATCGAAGGCTTCCCAGGCGATTCGATTGGAGCCTGAGGAGCTCATATCCGTGCAACACGAAATCATCCATCTTTGTATGCAGTCAATCCTTTTGATGTCTTATTCTTTGCATTCAGAGGATTTCAAAGAGGTTGATGGACATTTTCTTGAGTATATTGATCCGTCTTCTGTATTTCTGTCTTCTTTCTGCTGTGAACGGTTTCACGGGGATGATGTCTTGTTCCATTTGTTGACTTAATATACCCTGGAAAATTCGTGAATGACAGTACTGAAGTAGGAAATACTTGAAGTTCCACGTAGGGGCTTGTACTTGGTCTGTAGAAATGGGATGTTTGGTGTGCTCATTAAAATTTTGGCGGCATTGAACTCATTTCTAGTTCATTCTCTTACTTGCCTCTAGCTATATTGATTCAATGCTGCTAATGCTGCTCGAGAATGTATTGTCAAGTGAAATAGAATCGCAAGGACAACCCAAGTTTTTGGGTGAAACGTATTCGAAGTTGGACACTTGTTGCTCAAATTTTATGGATCGTGTCCTTAATTTGTTGTTGCTTGGGGTTTGTTTTGCCATTCAGGGATGATTTTGAGTCAGGACAGTGTACTTAATTAGATAATTCAGAAGAAACAACAAAAGCGGTTCTCTCTTTCAGCACACCGTCAGGTGATGAGTGGGATATATTGTGCATGGGCTTTGAGTTCCTTTGAGTTCCATAAGGATGAATTAATGAAATATCCTCATAATTTGTCCCTGCTGATGGCAAAAAACCGTCAATCTTCTCCAAGTATCTCCCCGGTAGCAACTTTGGAAATATTTCATTGTTTGTGATGGATGACTTTTTGCACGGAAAATTTGTTTTGTCAAAGTTACATGTATGAGTTTCTCCTTTCGTGGATAAATTCATCTATTTTTAGTTAGTCCATACTTCATTCTTTTGTTTCTGGGTCTCTCTTCTCATAATACTGTTTTTTGGTCTTGTACAGAATGGCTGCCTGATCGGATTGGTCAGAGAATATCAAAAACATATCTACCAGCTCTCCCAATATATGTCCTCGACACGTAGTGACCAGCTTGCATTTTCCTTAATCTTCAGACGGAGGGGAAATGTGCTTGTCCCTCAATTGGTGCATGCCATCGTTTTTCATTTGCATGAAGTGCGCTAATTTATCTCTGCATTAGCAACAGCCCGGTGTATATGAATTGGGATTTTAGGAGTTCCTTGATTTTTTTTATTAAGTTAAGATGCCTTCTGATAGCCTTATCTCATCCTATGGATAACACCTACAGCGCTCGGTTTACTAAAGCTTTTTCGCAACCTGTGGTTGCTAGTTTTCCTCCTTCCGAGTCAGTTTTGCGATATCCATATCAACAATTAAGGTTGGTGATCGAAAACTAGTTTTACTGTTAACTTCATTGGTGCCGAGAATAGACTGTGAGCACTGAGGAGGATAAGATCTATGAGGGTGTCGTGTGGCTCAGATCATGACAACTTTGATGTCCCTTGCCTAAGTTTCAGATCATGTGAGTTTTAATTTGGCATTTAGGCTTTCTAAGCGCCACATAGTTGCAATCGTTTTCCCCTCGAAGCTTAGGTTATGAACTATGCCTAGCAGATTGCGTACGAGTAAGAAGCGCCCGATTCCTCTTTGAGCGAGCTGCTAGATGATGATTGGGATATTGCACATGGCCTTTGAATTCCACTTTGATGGGATATTGAAATAATCTCGCTACATTATCCCGTCTGATAGCAAAATTCTATCTTTATACATTTCTTGGCACTGAAATCCTTGCAATAATTTCACAATGATCGCATTGATTCTCATGGATTGATTGTTTTTCGAGATGACGCGACCGTGAACTTACAACATCGTTTCTAGCTAGAGGTGTCCTCTCACCACTGATGTTTTCTTAGCTCTCTCGTAATTTGTTGGATCAGAAGAAAAACGGAAAGCCTCGCTTTTTCAGCCTTTCGGCATATTGAGCTTGCCTGTGCAGCATGCCTCTCGCAATAGCACGTCACTCAGAGTTCAAGAGACATTCAGCTTTCTCCGCCACAACCATGAGCATGTCTTCTTTCTCTTCCTGAAGACGGCGACGCTAGTAACTCTCCTGGGTGCTTAGGGATTCGACGTGATGACACAGCAAACCCTTGACAGTGCTTTCTTTCTAGAAGCGCGACAACGGAAGCTGAGAGTGAGAGAACCAGTTACAACATTGTATGGCTTTTCTTCCTATGCTTGTTCACTCTCTTTGAACTGTTTGTTGAAATCTACCCTTGTCTCTCAATTTTATACTCTCATTTTTCGCTTTACTGCATTTGGATGTGTAATAACGTAGAGATCAATAAAATATTCACTTATTTATAATTCAAGCCTAATTTCCTTTTTAATAAAATTGATTTCTTCACATGACTAAGATTTGATAGTCACGATAGTGGAAAGTTACCTTAAAATGTAACATTATCCTTGCCCATCCTCAAAGATACAGTTGAAACAACAAAAACCGTGAAAGATACGAACTTTATTATCAATAGAATAACTGTGTGGGAAAAATTTCATGAATGCCCACAATATAAAGAAAAAAGAAGATATTCCTAGAATTCTCGATTTTATATATAGTCTCAGAAGTTGTTTCTAAGTCAATCATGTGTCAAGAATAATAAGGAATGTATCAAGTCCAATTAAGAAACACACGCGAGATAAATGCAAATCTAACAATACAATTGTGATTTTATCTCGACTCGAGGTAATAAACTATGAAGCACGGACACGTTGCACGTGCTTCCGTGTCATGTCTAACACGTGTCGGAGCGTGTCAAACACGTTAACATGCTCAGACACGCGGTCAACGCATATTGGATTTTCCAACACATGATCAACTTTCCTCGACACGTTTCGACATGCGTGTTCGGAAGATGATGTAGGGTGGAGGTGAGGGCCAGGGAGCAAAGACGAGGCTATGAGTGACGGCAAGCCCGCGACGGCGAGAGACGGCAAGCCTGCGATGTCGAGAGATGGTGAGAAAAAGAGTAGAGACTAAGGCTAGGGCCGCCACTATGATGCTATGAGGGATCGGCAATGAGGCTGCAGCTACGAGGGAGGAAGGGCTCAAGGCAAGGTGATGAACGATTGTGACAAGAACCGAGAGCAAGTAGAGATCGAAAGGAATGAGAAAGGAAGGGGGCGTGCGGTGGGGAGGAGGAGGAGAAAGAGGGCACTGGCTAGGGTTTTTGAGAAGGAAACTCAAAAAGAATAAAAAAAATGGGGATTATAAGGTGCATTTGGTTCAGCATTTTGAAAACCCATTGAAAAGATGCAAGCCAGTTTAACCTAAATGACTTTAGGCAAATACAAATGCCGTTTGGTAAATTATGCTTTGAGAAGCAAGTTTGAGAGAAATGCCGTTTAGTAGAAAACACATTTCAAAAGCCCTTTGCATGATTAATATTAGTTTTTTTTAATTTCATTTGTTTAAAATTGAAAACAATAATTTATACAACTTTTTAAATATAAATTTTGACAATAATACTGAAAAAATCAAATACATATATAATTTTTTTTAAAAAAAAAAAAGACCAAACCTTCCTCAGAATTTTTTAATTTTTATTTGTTTAAAGTTGAAAAAAAATATAATATATGCAACTTGTTAAATATAACTTTTGACAATAATGCTAAAAAAAATAAAAAACATATATATAATTTTTTTAAAAAAAAGACCAAATCCTTCGTCAATTTTTTTTAATTTTTTTTAAATTGAAAAAATAATGTATGCAACTTTTTAAATATAAATTTGAAATTAATGCTAAAAAATCAAATACAGATATATAATTTTTTTTAAAAAGACCGAACTCTTCGTCGAAATTTTTTAATTTTTACTTGTTAAAATTGAAAAAAAAAATAATGTATGTAACTTTTTAAATATAAATTTTGATAATAATGCTAAAAAAATAATATATAAATATATTGTTTAAAAGACCAAAATATATATTTATTTTTTTAGTATTTATATAATTTTAATTTTTTATCATTATTTTGGCATTTAAAAATAATAATGAGGGAAAATTTAGAAATTTGAAAAAGAAGTGATGATAGTTTTCAAAAAAAAAATAAGTTTTAACATTTGGCCAAATGCTAAAAACTCAAAGTTAGTCCTTACTAAGCATTATGTTTTTAGCATTCCCAATCTTGTTTCACTTGAAAGTTCTTCAAAATGATTGCCAAACGGTCCGCGATATTCTCAAGGGCTTTGAAGGCTGAAAGCCCTTTTAGAATGCTTAACCAAATCCACTCGGACTTGGCGTGACTTTTCATTTTGGAGAGAGAATGAAGTGACAGGGTGGTGGGGGAGGGAAAGAAAAGAGAAATAAATTTGGGAGTGGGCGTGGGCGTGGGCGTGGGCGTGGGAGGGATGGGGGTTGGGGGTTGGGGGTTGGGGGGGGGGTGATTTTTAATTTTGGAGAGAGAGGGAAGTGAAAGCCTGTCAGGTAGTGGGGGAGGGAAAGAAAAGATAAATAAATTTTGGGTGGGTGAGTGGGTAGGTGGGTGGGGGGGTTGGGAGTGGATCCCACGTTGGGACTTTTTTTTTAATTAGAAAAATAAATAAATAAGATTAAAAAGTAATTTCAAAAAATAAAAATACAAATGTTGAATGGTGATAAATTTTGGTCATTATAAGAGATCATGGGTTTATTTAAGGGATATATGCTATAGAAGTCCTAAAACTTGTCATGAAAATGTAATTAAGTCTTAAAACTTATAAAAAAACGTAATCAAGTCCTAAAACTTGTCAAATTGTTTCAATCGAGTCCTAAAGTTAACACCATCGACTTTTTTAATAATGAAACTTTTTTATAATCAGAAAAATAAATAAATGAGATTAAAAAGTAATTTCAAAAAATAAAAATACTGAATGTTGAATGGTGATAAATTTTGATCATTATAGAAGATCGTGGATTTATTTAAACAAGTTGATTCTAATTTCTTAGTTTCATCAATAACTTTTGTCAATTTATTAATATTATTAGTGTAAATTCATTGTAGGCTCTTTTTTTGATTAATTAAGTATTTATGAATTTGAATTAAATTAATTAAAAATAAAAAATTCATGAAATATACGTGTGCCTAAGTGTCGGAATTTTATATTTTTGAGAAATGACGTATCGACGTGTCTTGTCGTATTGTTTTATGTATCCGTGTCGCGTGTTGGTACTATTTATGTAATAAATATTGATAAATTTGAAGAATCATATTGTGTGATTTAACAAATCAATATGACACCAATGACTTAAGACTCTATACGAGATAAGTCTTTACTAAATTATCAGCAGTTGTAGCTCATTTATTGGCCCTGTCATTAGCCTTTCAAGCATATGGGGTTTCCATCTTCAGTGCCACCATTCTAGGGATGCGTAAACAAACCCTGAACCATATAAATTGAACATTGTGAATGGGAGAAGGGGCAAAAATAAAAATAAAAAAATTGCTTCGCTCATTAATTTTTTTTTTAAATTAGTTACTAGAGATGGACATACGCGTTAGAAAAAAATAATAATGCTAATGAGTAATCAAGAATTTTGATGAAGTAATAGGTTAGAAAATTTTATAGTCATAATATATCGATTATCTTGAAGTAATGTACAATGGATCCCTTGAAAATTGAATTGTTTCAAGTTAAATAGATTTACCAAGCACTTTGACGGCATTTGGTAATGGGACGCGAAATGATAAAAGGTCAAGTGTCCAAATCTAGCGACAGCAAATCTGTCTAGAAGGTGCTATCCGCATACTCGGTCCCATCGAAGCATCGGGTGACGCTGGCCCGTAGGACTCCGATGGAGTCCATTTCCACTCCTCGTCCTTGGTCACATCGACACATCGACGTCCTGGCCCGTAAGGCTCCGCCTATCCCACCGTCGCCTCGCATCCACCATCTCTATCTCCACGAAACTTGCCGCTTCGGAAACCAACAGAAGCCTCTCCGCATCACCCGCACACGCTCACGACATGTTGAAGTTCTCCTGGAACGCCACGGACCATGTCAAAGCCCTGGCCCCATGCAGATTCCTCCACGCGCCGAAGCCCGGGCTCCTCCCTTCCGGGCGGAGGGCTGCCGCCGCCGCCGTCATCTCTTGCTATCCGGCGAGCAAAGCCCCGACCTTGGCGGTCGTCTCCGATGGGTCGAGCTCGGGTCAAGCCCGGTCGAGCCCAGGTCGGGCAGCTTGGCCGACCGGCTCAGGTTGGGCAGCTTGACGGAGGACGGGCTGTCGTACAAGGAGAGGTTTATGGTGAGGTGCTATGAGGTGGGGATCAACAAGACGACCACCGTCCAGACCATCGCCAATCTGTTGCAGGTTTTTGTGATCGGGTCTCGAATCGATTTTCTTTCAATGGGTTTTGGGCAAAGATGAGATTTTGTGTAATTGGTCTATGTAAGGGTTGTGGATATTCACTTGGATAATCATTCTATTTTTGGAAATATCTAAACTAGTTTGTGAACTTTCACAGCCGCATAAAATTCTATTTTTGAAATAAAAATGCATTAGTATGAACCTCAACCCTCAAATTCTTTCGTAACCTAGTCCTTTTTAATTTTTAAAGAATAAAAATTTCTTTTTTTCTTTTTTTTCTTCTTTTTAGGCGGTCATCGATGTCGGCGATGGCCTACAACTGGGCAAATGAGAGCATGTGGCCTCATTGGAGTCTTGTCAGCTAACGAGCCTTGCCCAGCCATCGACAAGGCTTAATCAACAAGCTAGCAAGGTCGAAAGCTCTCATCTAGCCGATCGCCGACCATCGCCGAGCCGTTGACCGACTAAAAGAAGAAAACAAAAATGAAAAGAAAAAGAAAAGATTTAAAAAAATGCTCGATTTTAGAGTTATTTTCGAGAATAAAAAAATAATCTCATTGTTACTTCTTTATTCTCGAGAATAAAAAAGTTATCAAATGGATTTCTGATCTTTTTTTTTTATTTCGGAAAAATTAAATAATAGAATTGAGTACTGTTTAGCTAATTACCAAATAGGACCTAAATATTTGTATAATTTGAAAATAAACTCTTCGAAACCTGTGAATCCAACAGTCTTTTTGTGTGGGAGTGGGAGAGTAGGAGAGTAATATTAAGAGTACCAAAATTTTCATAAGGCGTTAACTTGAATGCCAAAACTCTTTTTTTTTTTTTTTTTTTGCTCACTTTAGTGTCATGAATTTGAAAAATCGCTCACTTGAGTACCAATTCCGATTTACCTCATTGAAAAATCCAGCATGAACGCTGGTCATTCGACATGGCTTTACCGATGTAATGTTGACAATTTTTTAATATTATATATTTTATTACTATATTTTTGAATTTTTTATTTCTATTTCTTTGGCTTTTTTTTTCTTTAAGACCGATGAGGGTCACAAGTGACCCTTGTTGACGCGAAACCCTCACCCAGATTGGGCAAGGGCCACCTTGGCCTAAGCCACGAAGGCCCTAAGCAAGACCATCAGGGTCTCATTAGCCGTGGATGACGCCGCCTAGAGCTGGCGATGGCATCATGACATTGCCGACTATAGGCAAGGCCTCAACGGTCTCACTCGGGGCCTTCACAACCGAGGGCAAGGCAGCCCTCGCCCAATCTAGGCGAGGGTTTCACGACCAGCGAAGGTTGCTAGTGACCTTCGTCGGGCCTAAAGAAAAAAAAAGCCAAAATCAAAAAGGCAAATCAAAAATAAAAACAAAAATAAAAATTGAAAAATAAAAATAAAAATTTCCACGTAGGACTTTTCGACGGAAGTGGCACTTAAATGAGCAATTTTATTTCAATATGGCAAGTGAGTGAAAAAAAAAAAGTTATTGCACTAAAGTAACAACGGTACAAAAGTTTTGACGCTTCTAATATTCTTCTCCTCGCACAAACAAGCATGTATCTTGGTTTAACTGCATCAAATCTTTAATTACTGCTGCGAATTGCTTATAAATTTTGGATTTTGAGAAATACAGTGATGGAGTAGTTGGTCTTTGTTTACGTCTCTTGTCTGCCATCTCCCAGATCAGAGTGTCTACATGATTGCTTGTCACTGGATTTAGGATTTGGCTGAATGATATTGACTAATGACTACTCCTCATGGATTTGCTAATTCTCATTTTAATCTTCGTTTCGTCTTTCGACGAAATGTGTTGATCCAATATTTGGATAGATCGATAGGCTCATTTATGGCAGTAGGAAAATTTTGTTTTTCTCTATATGGAATAAGTTGTCTCAAGTTGCAATTGCAGCAAGGATTTCTGGTCAAACTGAATGATATCTGCATTGCAGGAGGTTGCGTGTAATCATGTTCAGAGTCTTGGATTTTCGACTGATGGATTTGCGACGAGCTCTACGATGCGGAAAATGAATCTCGTATGGGTAACTGCCCGCATGCATATTGAAATATACAAATACCCAGCCTGGTGAGTTTGGCTGCTTTTCTATTTCACATCCGACATTGAATGACTTGCACAGTGGGTTTAGGATTGTTATTCATGCCCTGATAGTAGTATGTCATTTGTGTCAGGAATGATGTGGTGGAAATAGAAACGTGGTTTCATAAAGACGGGATCGGAACCAGACAAGACTGGATACTCAAGGACTATGCAAATGGTCAAGTTATTGGAAGAGCTACTAGGTAAACTTGTTCATTTCTTTGAAGTGTGAGCTAGTATTAGGGATGCTGCTCTCTCATGTCTGTTGCCCTAAGTTACCTTCCACGTCCAGGATGAGTTGAACTGGTTTTTCATATTTCGTTTCTTTTTACCAATGGAGTGAATGCCATCAGATGGTGGAGATAATATTATTTCTCCTGCTTGGCAAAGGCTTTTTGTAGTGATCAATTAGCTTGTTGTCAATTACCTTGGGGCTGCAGAAGCAACATTGCATCAGTTCTGCATTGTTCTATATCTATGTGTTTAAGACATTCATATTCATAATACTTTTGAGATTAGCATGAGAGGAACTGTATCTTTGACAGAAGTAGTGGCGTTCCTCTCTGTCTGAGCTCTACCTTATATAAGCTTTTTATGAAATAAATTTCCCCAACAACGAAAGTTAAAAATGCATATTGTTGGGACTTTTTTGGTTTTGATTATATGAATTGTATAGTGCTGACCAGTTCAACCATCTGATTTCTCAGCAAGCGGGTCATGATGAATCGAGAAACTAGAAGACTTCAGAAGGTCAATGATGATATTCGTGATGAGTATCTGATTTTCTGTCAACGAAATCAAGGTACATTTGTGTTCATATCATAGGCATAAACATCATCTTTGTTGAGTATAATCTATCGTGCATTTCTTGAATTTGAGTATGATCACACCAGAAACTGCAACATGCAATTCAATCTCAGTATATTTGACGAAGGAGCTTATATCAGAAAGGGGCATTTTGCTTTGCTAATGCTTCGTCTAGCGCGTGTTCGGGACTTCTTGGAAGTACTTTCTGCTTTCTTACAACGTTTAAATGCGCTTGGGAGTTGCTGAGCGGGAAAGGAATTGACTTGATCATTTTCGGGGAGCTGAGTTTGATCGGGCTGTTGAAGAGGGATTGCTGGCTTCGCGCGGGCGTTGCGATTGGAGAAGGATTACTGTTAGTTAGCTAGCGTGTGTGTGGGATTTGAATGAGAAAAGATGGTAAACGTGGCCCGCTGTGATGGGTGGCGTCAATTTACACGCCATGTTCGCTTTGCTACACCGTAAAGCGGGCAGCGGGAGTGGCGTTTGCTGGCAGTGAAGTTTCAGGATTGTTTGTTTGAGAATGTGAAAGGGTTGATGGGTGTCTGCTCTTACTTTTACTGGATGAGACCTTTGCCGGTTGAGTGAGATGGGTTTACATCCGCTTGATTGCGGGTACGGGTTTATTGTGAATTCGCGATACTTCAGTTTAAGATTCAAATCGCATAACCATGAAATTGGCACTAAAGTGTGCAGTTCGTATCGAGAATCTCGTGTAGTTATGATCACTAGGCCAGAGTATGTTTCCTTTGTAGAATGAGGAACTCAGAGACCCGGTGCTGCTTTGAGGTGTCAATAATTCTCTGCAAGCCTTTTCTAAGAGTTAGTTTTCTTGTATTGTGCTAAGAAAAGGCACTGTTTGCCTTGTGTGTCACGGTTGGACTTTGCTTGCTTAAACATGTTGATTATTTTGACTGATTTGGGGGGTAACCTTTTACAGATTGTTTCTGATGATGCTCCTGCTTTTCCTTTTCAATCGGTAGGTATAAATGGCATCGGCAGAAACTGCAGGTACTGAAAGAGGGCCATTACCTACCAATGGTGCTCCAAGGAAGCCGCGGATATTGCTGGCTGCTAGTGGAAAGGCGTGGCTGCAATCAAGTTTGCGAACCTGTGTCATTGTTTCTCTGAGTGGGCCGAAGTGAAAGCAGTTGCCACTAAGGCTTCTTTACATTTCATTGATAGAGCATCACTGCCCAGGGATGTAGTCCTTTACACTGATGAGGATGAATGGTCAAGTTGGAGTAAAATAGGGGACAGCGTCCTTCACATTGAAGCTGCGCCGATGGGCTGATATCATGATCATTGCTCCGCTATCAGCGAATACGCTGGGCAAGGTAAAGCATACGAGCAATCAGGATATTCTTCTTGTTGTTTGTACTGGATACTTTGGTCATTGAGTCCTTCGCATTCAGTCATTTCTTGGTTATTGTCTGAAGTTATATACTTCATTGTACCTTTATATGTCATCTGGAGACAGCAGAAATCTCTTTCCTATAAAAAGATTTTGATGTGTGCTCATCACAGGCTTGCATAGAAATCATTTAGTTTCTCTTTGTTCATTTAATTGTCTTTCCTTAGGTTATGGAGAAAGAGTTTGATTTGTTAGTTCTTTGTGCTGTCTCATTGTAGATTGCAGGAGGCTTGTGTGACAATCTGCTAACATGCATCGTTCGAGCATGGGACTACACCAAGCCCCTCTTTGTCGCTCCAGCTATGAACACTTTCATGTGGAACAACCCCTTCACAGAGCGGCACCTTATGACAGTTGATGAGCTTGGAATTTCTCTGATTCCTCCTGTATCAAAGAGGCTGGCTTGTGGTGACTACGGAAATGGGGCAATGGCCGAACCTTCACACATCTACTCAACCGTGAGACTTTTCTGCGAGTCTCGAGTTCAAGCAGGCGGCAGTAACTTTTAGAAAGCATGTGTATGTTTTAAGAAGTGACGGGGACACTCACCTAATCCGGCAGGCATTATCACACTTTCTTTTTGACATTTGTTCAACTAGCAGGATAACGCCGATTCAAGACTGAGGTTTATCTGATCACTGGGCCAAATTTTCGGTTTGGTTATCTAATTTTACTAATCACCTATGTAACTCGAGCATCTGTTGTATAAACTCTGAGTTGGTTTGGCATTTTTGGCTGCTGCTCTTTGTAATCCGACTGAAGTTCAACTTCCCAAACTTTTGCTGATCTCTCCATCTATATATGCACTGTGCACACAATAGGTTTAGCTCCATACTTTTCAGCTTTCCTTAGCTGTTTCGCGATCTCCATCCTCAAATAAGAAAAGATTATCCGTTGTCATGACTGCTCGATAGATTAACATGTCTTTGAGAACAACTCTGATTACAACAACATGAAACATCTGACTCCGGCGAATTAGCGCCCGCTACATCTGTTGTGGAAATTTCTTTTAGATTCACCAGCTTGTAAGTTGCCTACGTTCTAATTTACTTGCTGTTCTGATAAGCTCCTTGGTTTCTTTTGTCCACTTCAGCATTCCTCTACTTCATGTGAATTTACCAAAGGTCTGACCATTTTCTCAAAAAACATGTCTGTTAATGTATGGCGGAAAATGTTGGACTGGGTTGATCATCCTAAACAGGACAGGCCATCCAATGCAACCATGTTAAGGGCTTAGCATCCTACGAACGTGATCAATCTCACTTTGTAAAGTTATGCAACTATGCATTAGTTATTTTTCGTGATCAAATGTAAGTTTGGTCACCTTTGCGGTGGTAACTTTCCTTTTAGGTTAGTAAAGTTTTTAAAGCAGATCCGATTTGGTCATGATTTTTCCTTTATCATCAAACGCAAGTTTGATCACCTTCGCATCGGCAATTTCCCTTTTGATGTCGGCAGGTCACAAGAGAAAATCGATTTGCTTTTTTTTGTCTTACCTTTTTAGCCGACAATCCACATTGATGGCGAGACCGGTCTCGTAAGAAGCACTTAAGTACGACAACAGTATCTATTAAATATAGGTATCGTGGTGAGGGATATATATGTGCTGGAAGTCCTTTTCAAGTATCTTATTTTAATTCGAGCGGCCTCGAATTTTCAAATATTAGAATTTTACTGGTGATGAGCCTGTGCCCACAGCACGATGAGACTAGTATTATTACTATTATGCACAATTATTTTGTCCATTATTTTTCTAAGACTAAAAGTTGTGCTCTGAACGATCTCTTAATAAACATTTGGAAAAGCGGATAAAATAAATATGCAATTTGTTTATATTTTTATAGTTTGTCTGCTGTTGTTTGATATTTTGCAACGATCTACCATTGACACATATTTCATAAATGTATTAGCTAGATGAGTGAATAATAATATACATCGAACGCTATATTTTTCATAAAAGAAAGATATTGAACAGAAATTTCTACTCATTGTGATATAAAAAGTTCTAGATACTACTTATATAAATTAATAACTTGCGTATCGGATGAAACTAGCTAAGAATTGGAAAAAAAAAATCTAGTAAGTTTGGAAATATATAGATGACTTTAAAGATATCGACGTTGGATCAATCTAGACGATTTTTTGTTTTGGTCAAAAACCTAGACGATTTTGAAATCAATGCAATTGCTATGGAAATGCTTTTTAATAATAAATTGCCCGGTCGATGAAAATTACATCAAGCGCAAAATATAAATTATGTTCTTGTGCAAAGTCTATTAAAGGAAATCAAGTACACAGAATTTGTGCCCGATTCTCATATGGGATGTTATAACACGTAGTGTTTATTATGTCAATTGTCAAGTATATTTAAAAAAAAGAATTTACTCTTGGGCAATTGCATTGAAATAAGAAAAAACTCCAATAGATTAGCTTGGAAGAAAGCTAATCACCCTCGCGTGTAGTACTTTGCCAATTTCACATCAAGAGTTAATAATAAATCACATGGTGGATGAAAATTACATCCAGCACAAAATATATATTATGTACTTATATGGAGTCTATTAAAGGGAATTAAGTACATAGATTTTGTGCCCAATTCTCTTATGGTATGTTATAACGCATAGTATTTATCATGTCAATCATTTCTTGCCAAGTATATTTTAAAAAAAGGATTTACTTTTAGGCAATTGCATTGAAATAAGAAAAAACTCCAATAGATTAGCTTGGAAGGATGCTAATACGTGCAATACTTTGCCAATTTCACGTCAGGAGTTAATAACAAATCACATGGTGGATAAAAATTACATCAAGCATAAAATATATATTATTTACTTATACAAAGTTTATTAAAGGGAGTCAAGTACATAGATTTTGTGCTCGATTCTCATATGGTACGTTTTAACGCATAGTGTTTGTCATGTGGATTATTTTGGCATTGAAATAAGAGAAAACTCCAATGGATTATTAGCTTGGAAGGAAGCTAATGTCCCTAGCGTGCGGTCAGCCGGCTGTCCGTTTACCCATTTTGATATACAGAGATGAGCGGACATGTACAGTCTTCATTGCACCATTTTCAGAAGGCGCATTATTCAATCAGCCGGCACTATTGGTTTTTTTTTTTTTTTTGAACTGAGCCGGCACTATTGGTTCAGTTGCACATATTTTATCAATTGAATTTATCAAATTACTTTTTGCTAATTTCGCTAATATGAATGTCGATTATCTTATGTCATAATATTTCATTGATGTAAATAATTTTTAATAATTTATAAATATTTTATTCTTTTTCTTTTTTTCTCCTTTATTCTTTTCTTTGTCAATGGCTGGTTAGCCTCGCCTTTGCCACAGGCGAGGTCCGATTGGGTGAGAGCTTCCCTTGCCAGATTGAGCCTAGGTGAGGTTGACCTTCCCGGGGCTCACCCTCGCTCGGGCAGGCTGATGGCTGGCGATCACCTATGGCTAATGGCTCACCAATGACAAAATTTACATATAGAATGATCGATGTTTATATCAATAAATTCTAATTAATATAGGTTGGATATACTTGATTAGTAAAATACAAAAAGATTTAAGATTTTAATTGATAAAATTAAAATATTCATGATTGAATTCATAAAAGTGCAATAGTGTTTGAGATTTCTTGAACAATTTTTCTCTTAAACCGAGATACCTCGAAGAGTTTTGGCAATGCTTTTGGTCCGTCGATAGGGTATGTTGGTTTTTTTGTAAGTTGAAAATGGAAAGATTCACCTTCGCATTGAATTTTGGGTCATTCCGAATTCAATGAGATGAGATACGCTTTGATCTCGTGAGCTTGGAAGCTTAATCATGAGATGAAGAGAACCAGAAAAAGCGGCAGGGGATTCCGCAAGTGTCACGTTTCTTAATAGCGATGGCGACATTCCAAGGCCCCGACCGGTCCCTTTCCCTTTCCCTCGCCTTAAGCGACGTCGCCATCATTATTCTCTTTATCTAAATAATTAAAACTCTAAAATAAAAAAAATAAGTAAAAACATCTATTTCATTCAGATATGGTTAGATGGGACGTCGGGCATTTCCTGATTGATCTTCCTTTTCCTCTATTTTTGGATCGCAATCTTCAATTTGCAAACCCAGTTAGTGACATTGCCACACCACCGATTATCGCCCATTGCTAAACTTTAATTTATTTGATCTGAACTATGAACCTTGAATTTAATTTTAAATAGTTTAAGCACTTTGTTGAACATTTATCAATAATTTATAAATTACATTGAATAAATTAAAGACTTATGGATAATATTGTCATTCAACCAAGGTTCATGAATTATATTGCGTAAATTAAAAATTTACAGACGCTATATGATCATTTGTGCTATTGTTCCTTTTGAATCTCAATTCACGGAATTCCATAAACCCACGTTTTATGTGATTTAAATGATAATCATATGTTTAAATAACGGATAAAATGAGGGTTCAAAATGGCGATAAGACTATCGCAATCAAATCGTGAATCTCTTATGGACTCTTAGTTCATAATCAAGCCTTCATATGCATATCAAGAAAAGATGGGGCTACATAAATTCCTTTTGCGTCATTTTGCTCGATTTAGTATCGATAAAAACTTATATAACACCGTATCCTTTTCGATTTATATGGAAATATAAATTAAATGCAATCGTGACATTTGATTATAATTGAAGCTACAATAGTCAAAGCTCCAGCTAAGATGATATGCCTATTCAAACGAATTTTGCAAAATAAATTGAGGAAGCAAAGAAAGTGCGTGCATATTTGCATCACGATTCGCCGTGAAAGATGACGAACTTAATGAACTTTGACCTGAATAAAAATTAACATTTCTGCGAATTAGCGTAAACGAAAGGTGAGGTTGGTGGATCCTCGATTACCAAAAAAAAAAAAATATATATATATATATATATTTTTTTTTTTTTTTGCAAATTCTTCTTATAAGTTTACCATCATTACGTAGATCTATCTAGATAAGGTGCACGAGATAGATGTGAAGATAATTTAATTTATTCTCGTATAGCATAACCAATAGCATCAAATTATATGCAAATTGAGATTTTATACATTTGATTTCTTACTAACTTCGGTTTCCAACGGATTAGTATCGATAGATTTTGACCCAAAATTAGGTGATGAAAGTATATCGTGACCGTCATGACCATTTTTTTTTTTCCTTTTTTTAAGTACGGTACTTGTCGGGTTGTCTCCATATAACCAGAAATATAGAGAGGCAGGAGGACGAAATAAATAACTCCTGAAAAATACTAAATGAATTTTTAGTACCCTCATGACCATTTTTTAATTAGATATTATCTTTTAAATAATGGACACACCAACAATCTACTAGAAATCCAAAATTAGCCTATTTAGTCACGAAATACCTGTATTTATCGAGATAAAGTTGTTTTATTAGCACTTTCTAATATTAAATTCTACGCAATCACGTAACATGTTTAATGTTTGAGGATCCGATTATGCGGATTAAAAATTCGACCATTGAACTGCATAATGGACGATACTAAATAATTCCTTTCAAAGATGGCGAGCAAATTTTGTACATCGATTATTCAACTTGAACGAGAACATAGTAAGTGAAATTGGAGGTTTCAATCACTAGCCTACGCCGAACGGAGAGCTTTGCTCAACCTTTTCACAAATCAAGCGACATGTGGAATCAATAGCTATCCACATGTAAGTAATTAGCGTGGAGGATGAAATTTCATTTCTGAACTGCTATAACATCGTGCTAATTATTATTATTATTATCATTATTGTTGTTGTTGTTATTATTATGGTTTCTTTGTTTTTTTTTTTTTTTTTTGGGGTCGGTGTATTATGGTGTCTTGAAATTATATAATTATGCACAACGTTATTTTTGGTTGTCGTTGAATATAAAAGGGAGGGAATAATTCGGAGTTGTGCGGGCAAAGAAGAGCCAAAATCGATGGTACACCGCTCGTCCTCTTCTCTGTCTTCCTCCGTCGGTCACGCCTTTGGCGACACCCATCCGCACAGACGCCACCACCTCTCTCTCTCTCTCTCTCTCCTCTCTCTTCTCTCTCTCTTCTTTCTCTCTCTTCTGCGTCTGCGTCTCTGCCTGGAGCCCTAAGCCCTAGCTCCACCCTCCATTCCCCCGTCGCATAGTCGAGCGCGCGCAGATTGGATTGGATTGGATTGGATTGGAAGGCCGATCTGGTGTTCCCTAATGATTCAGGTGCAGTAATCGCCCCCCCTGCTGCTCTGCTCTGCCCCCGTCGGAAAGGAAAGGAAAGGAAGAAGAGATCTGTGCGCGGAAGTGCCCTCCAGATCTGCGCGATCTGCGATCTGCTCTGCTCTGGTGTCTCTCTGCTGCTGCCTGCGCCTTTCCTGACGTTTCCGCCATGATTTCGCATTCAGCGCATTGATTGAATCGGGGTTTGTGATTCACCGAACGAGGCACGAGGCTCTCCGTCGTCAGCTGCCTGGTGGCCCCCACCCCCCCGCGCGTCGGTCCGTTTTGCGGTTCCCCCGAGGCGATAGAGCTTTCCTCGATCCCGCTGAGGTTCGTGTTTCGTAATTGCGTTTCCCTTGCCGAATCATCATTAGCTCCCGGATTTTCTGAACCCCTTTAGCTTGGTTGGATCGCGGGCTTTAGTTTTTTTTTTTTTTGCCTTATCTTTTTTTTGGGGGGTGGGGGGGAGCGCGTTGGATTTTTTTTTTTTTTTAGCCGTCGGTTTTGGATTGCCGTTTGCCACCTTTGTATCCGTGTGAATTTTGTCGACATTCGATTGAATTGGGTGGCCTTTCTTTTTGGGATTTTTTTGGTAATGGATTCTGCATTTGCAGGCCTCTGCCTGCAAATGATGAAACTCGGAAGAGGATCTTTTTGTCCGCGACCGAGCTTGTGATTTATCTCGTTTTAAACGGAAAAGTTGAGGACTTTATCTGGTAGAAGCGTGCGGGAGCCTTCTTCCGGGTGTGCAATTTGGGCGATAATTGCCTTTGTCCTCAGCATCTGCTTGTCATCGGTTTTTGGCATTGCCCTTTTTCTTTCTTTTTTTGTAGTTTGAATGGTGTGGGTGTGATGAATTATCAGATGTTGGGATGATCCTGATTGATTTGAGGAGAATGAGAGCGAGTTTAAATAATCGATCTTCATGTCTGTGAGCTGTGAATCCCGGATGTGTCGGTATGACTTTGGTTTCTCTGCGGATGGAAATGCTCTGCAATGTGGTGCTTGACCCTTCCTTTTTTTCCTGAATTTTTAGGAATCCAGCCGTCCATGCGTCCGGTTCTCCAATGTGGTCGTTGGAGGATTGTTATTTATGACTTCTGGCCTGCCGTTGCTGTCATCTTCAGATCCGCCACCGTTGAAGCTTAATAAGAGCGCGGGCTCTTTTGGATGTCTCTGCCGGGATGCTTCGTTCACGTCGTCTACTCTCGATGACAAACAGAGCAATTTGACAAGCGAAGAAGGAGACTCATCTCCTTCGGACATCTTTCCTGATAAACCACTTGCACCAGCCTATCGACCTGCACTGAAGAAGCAGTTCTATTCAGCTGACTTGCGCTATCATCAGCGGTTTCCATTGGAATGCCCCACGCCGGGGAGGAAACGGCAGGTAGCGTGGGGTTCAATGGACCTGCCCAGATCTAACAACAGCAGCTTCGTCCCTTTAGAAATTTCCAGGGCCTCCTCGGTGGGTCAGAACAAGAAGTCCGAAAGAGTACGGCACAAAAGCTCGCAGTTTGAAGAGAACCTGTTTCCTGAAGAGAATCCCAGATTGATATATATCGATGATCCAAGGAAGACAAATGAAAACTATGAGTTCTCTGACAATGAAATCCGAACTAGCAGATATACCATTATCACTTTTTTGCCTAAGAATCTCTTCATTCAATTCCATCGCGTTGCTTACCTATATTTCCTCGCCATTGCTGCTCTCAATCAACTCCCTCCACTTGCAGTCTTCGGGAGAACGGTGTCTCTTTTCCCCCTTCTCTTTGTGCTTTCTGTCACGGCTGTTAAGGATGGCTATGAGGACTGGCGAAGGCACAGGTCAGACCGGAAAGAGAATAATCGGGAAGCACTAGTGCGTCAAGGAGGTCAGTTTCATTTGAAGAGATGGAAAAATATACAAGCTGGCGAGGTGGTGAAAATTTGTTCGGATGAAACAATTCCATGTGACATGGTTTTGCTGCAAACAAGTGACCCTAGTGGGCTTGCGTACATTCAGACAATGAATTTGGATGGCGAGTCCAACCTGAAGACGAGATATGCAAGGCAGGAAACTGCTTCAGATGTGTTTGAAGGTCGCGAGATCTCTGGAGTGATCACTTGCGAGCAACCAAACAGAAATATCTATGAATTCACAGCTAACATGGACTTTAATGGGCATAAATTTTCTCTCAGCCAGTCTAACATTGTTTTGCGAGGTTGTCAGTTGAAGAACACGGAGTGGGTGATTGGTGTTGTCGTGTACACTGGACAGGAAACAAAGGCGATGCTAAACAGTGCAGCATCCCCTTCCAAGAGGAGTAAACTAGAAAGTTATATGAACAGGGAAACCATGTGGCTGTCGATTTTTCTTTTCATCATGTGTGTGGTTGTGGCACTTGGAATGGGGTTATGGCTAGTACGTCACAAGTATCAGCTTGATACTTTGCCGTTCTACAGAAAGAGATATTTCACAGTGGGAAAAAAAGAGGGAAGACATACAAGTATTATGGAATTCCCATGGAGACTTTCTTCTCATTCCTGAGTTCTATCATAGTTTTTCAGATAATGATTCCAATATCTCTTTATATTACGATGGAATTGGTTCGAATAGGACAGTCCTATTTCATGATTGGAGACAATCATATGTATGACAGTAGTTCTGGATCAAGGTTTCAGTGTAGATCATTGAACATAAATGAAGATTTGGGCCAGATACGCTATATCTTCTCTGACAAAACTGGCACCTTAACTGAAAACAAGATGGAATTCCGCAAAGCAAGTGTCTGTGGTAAGAGCTATGGGAGTTCTGTGCCATGGCTGGAGACCAGCATTACAGGTAATAGATTCTGCTTCTTCTACTCTGCAGATGATGATTGCGGTGTTTCTTTTTCGATTGCATTTTGAACTTATTTGTTTATGTATTTATGCTTCTATTTTATCCTCTATGTCAAGTTATCAAATCTGCTGCTTCTAGGTTCATGTATACATTTGGAACCAAAATGTATAGGATAAACGCTTTCATACCTCTAGGAGGAAAAACTCCTACTTGTTGACTATGAGATGCAAATTCACTACAGGACAAGGGTTGAAATTTCTTATATGGGCTTGATTATAACTTGAGGACAAAGAGTCATAATTTTGTACTCACTAATAAAGATAATATCTGTCGTGGCACTATTTGATGTTGTCTTAATGGATTGTTATGTTGGAGCTCTAATTATCTGCAATTCCTTTTCTTCATATTGTTCCAAACGCTACAGTAAGAGACCAGATGATTAGTCTCAACCTTCCTTTTTTGGCTCAAAGAATCAAAGACATCTATATGTGCATTTGTTTTAAAGTTTCAATGGCGTTTCTTTCTGGTATATTTGCAGGTACTTTAATCTTTTGATCCATTGCGATCTGTTAGTATTTTAATTGCACAACATAGTGTTTACTTTTGTCTGAACATGTGCTTTGTATTTCACCATATTCTCGTTACAATGTTTTTTTCACATATATTTATCTAAGATTATGTTATGGTCTTCTCCAATATATTATCAATTTGGCATGACTTTCTGTAGAGAGAAGTACAGGGACACAAAGGTGGAAGCTCAAGTCAGAAATTGCTGTTGATCCTGAACTTATGAAGTTATTGCACAAAGAAGTAATTGAAGGAGAAAGGCTCTGTGCACATGAGTTTTTCCTTACACTAGCTGCATGCAACACCGTGATCCCAATTCTACAAGATGATATGGTATCGATTGATTATCAGGGTGAATCTCCAGATGAGCAGGCATTAGTTGCTGCTGCATCTGCTTATGGATACACTCTTTTTGAGCGGACATCTGGGCATATTGTTATTGATGTGAATGGTGAGACACTAAGGTAGAGAACCCCGCTCTCTCTCTCTCTCTCTCTCTCTCTCTCTCTCTCTCTCTCTCTCTCACGGGTACACAGACACATGCTCACTGAGTGCTTAACTGGTCAGTTGGCTCTTTATGTGATTAGTAGTATAATGCAAATTTTTGGGTTTTGTTTGCTAGTAATTTTTTGCCATGAATTGAGATCTAGCATACAATTGTTCTTACTTTGGCAGTTTCTTGTACATCTGTCAAATAGGTTGGATGTTTTGGGACTGCATGAGTTCGATAGCGTGCGCAAAAGGATGTCTGTTGTTATAAGGTTTCCCAATAATGCCGTGAAAGTTCTTGTGAAAGGAGCTGACACCTCTATGTTCAGTGTTATTTCGAAAGATACTGAAAGAGGTGATCATATATGGGAAGAAACTCAAAAACATCTGGTTGAGTATTCATCAGAAGGTCTACGTACACTTGTCGTTGCGGCAAGAGATCTTACAGTTGCAGAACTTGAGCTGTGGCAAATAAGGTATGAAGATGCCAGCACTTCCTTGACAGATAGAGCTGCAAAACTTCGTCAAACGGCTGCTCTCATTGAGTGTAATCTAAATCTTCTTGGTGCAACTGCAATTGAAGACAAGTTACAAGATGGAGTTCCTGAAACCATTGAGTCTCTCCGGCAAGCGGGAATTAAGGTCTGGGTTTTGACTGGAGATAAGCAGGAAACAGCGATTTCTATTGGGCTCTCTTGCAAGCTGCTAACGACGGACATGCATCAAATCATCATTAATGGCAACTCAGAGATTGAGTGCAGAAATCTTTTACTTGGTGCCAAAAACAAGTATGGAGTGAAATCATTGAATAGAAGAAATGAAGGTTTTGGAAGGGAAATAATTCTGAAAATGGCTATCATGAGGTCTCTCTTCGTACAAAGTCTTCCCAGATGCCCCAGTGGACTGTTTTTAAAGAAGATGTGCCACTGGCACTCATTATTGACGGCAACAGTTTAGTTTACATTTTGGAGAAAGATTTGGAGTCAGAGGCATGTGTTTGCTTTTTATTTAGTATATGCTGCAATTCAATTTCTATGAAGGATCACTGTTAGTCCTACAGATTTTTTTCTTACTTTTGAGTGTTTCAGATGTATTTGAGAATCACTTGCAGAAGTATCACTAATATTTTGTTTTTTCTACAGCTTTTTGAGCTGGCAACTTCTTGTAGTGTTGTCCTGTGCTGTCGTGTTGCACCCTTGCAAAAAGCTGGGATAGTTGACTTGATTAAGAGCAGGACCGACGATATGACGCTGGCTATAGGTGATGGTAAGCTATCTTCTCCAAACTTCAGCTGGTAGCATGTGCATGCTGTTTGTGTTGATTGCTGTACTTCCTTAGTTCTCGATTCTCAGTCGTGTTAGGCCATTTGAGAAGCTAGTTGATGATTACAGTCAGACATGTGAAGTACAAAAGTTGGCATTAGCAACCTCATATTCTATGCTTGGTTTTGTCTAACTAATTGAGTTTTGATAGGGGCAAATGATGTATCCATGATCCAAATGGCTGATGTTGGTGTTGGAATATGCGGTCAGGAAGGGCGTCAAGCGGTCATGGCATCAGATTTTGCTATGGGGCAATTTCGGTTTCTAAAAAGATTACTTCTAGTGCATGGTCACTGGAATTACCAGCGAATTGGTTATCTCGTTCTGTACAACTTCTACCGAAATGCTGTTTTCGTCTTGATGCTTTTCTGGTACGCCTTTTTGATTCATTTTGGGTGTCCAACTGTATTTACTTGATGATAGCTTTGACATATGTTTCAACTAGGACCTAAACAAATGCACGTGTTATGGGGGACCTAAAGTGGCACACTCGGTGTTCTGCCTCCCATTTCCCCTATTTTAACCATGAAACTTGAATATTTTGTAGACAGAATTCCTGGCAAATGCTTGTCTTTTTCTTTTTGAAATTTCTTTTTTTGCTGAAAAACATCTCTTAAGAGTGTTAGACAATGATTTTTTTGTAGATAGTTGCTTTTTCATATTTTTGGCTACATGCAATGCTTGGTTGTAAAACTGGAGAAAAGGTGGAAGTTTCATTTTATGCTAGCCATTAATTTGTTTTACCATATGAGCTGTAAATCTGGCCAGGGGTCTTTTGAAAGCTTTTCTGCTGTTAAATTTTGAAAACTTAGTCAGCTCCCGTGTATGGCTGTGGTCCTAGCTTCCTCTTTTGTTCATTTCTTGCTGTGTTTGCAGGTATATTTTGTATACAGCCTTTTCAACTACTTCTGCCTTAACAGACTGGAGCAGTGTGTTCTATTCTGTTATATACACTTCAGTTCCAACGGTGATAGTTGGCATTTGGGACAAGGACTTGAGCCATAAGACACTTTTGCAGTATCCAAAACTTTATGGTGCTGGCCATAGACATGAGGCTTACAATTTGCATCTTTTCTGGATCACAATGATTGATACCCTATGGCAGAGTCTTGTTTTGTTTTACATACCACTGTTCATATACAGTGAGGGCTCCATTGACATATGGAGCATGGGCAGCTTATGGACCATATCAGTTGTTGTTCTCGTCAACATTCACTTAGCAATGGACGTTCAGAGATGGGTATCGATCACACATATTGCTGTATGGGGATCGATCGTCATTACATATGCCTGTATGGTGGTCTTAGATTCCATTCCAGTCTTTCCGAATTACTGGTCAGTCTCATGCATTTGTGACTTAATATGGTATATTTATTTATATCTTTTAGCTGATTTTCTTAGTGCTTATTTTCAGGACCATCTATCATCTGGCAAAATCACCTTCATATTGGCTCACCATTTTGCTAATAATTGTAGTAGCATTACTCCCTCGTTTTCTTTTCAAAGTTGTGCGGCAAGCTTTTTGGCCTTCTGATATCCAAGTGGCTAGAGAGGCTGAGATCCTAAAGAAATGGCCTGATCATTTGGTTTCTAAAGAAAATCGAACTTCCACGTGACATGCACTACTTTTGGAGACAAAGCCAATTCAAGAGCTTCCCTTGTGCTGGTCTGTTGTACAGCTCTCTTGGGACACATTGAATAAAGCTACAGTAAGTATGCATGACATTTCGAGCACTTATGTTTTTCTTCTTTTTCTTTGGTTGAGATGCTCAAGGATTTTTTAGAGATTGCCTGAGACTTCAAATGAAATTGTGTTCATCTGTCTTTATGTTGAAAAATTCAATCATTTGCCATGCTTTGTTAACAGTTCTTTTGCCATTTGCGCTTCTCAGCTTCATTGAATCAGCTCATGGTATACAGAAAATGAAGACCTGCTTTTATAGCATAGAAGTGTGAAATGCAGCACTGTTCTTGGCCAAATAGGGAAGATATTCGACATTCGCTGGGAGAGCTGTTTGGCAGCGTGGAAAATGATTCAGGTCGGGGCTCTGGGGGGGTTTGGGGGGAGGTTGACAAAAGTGGCTCAGGGATACCGATCAATGTAACTTAAGATGTTGGTTGGGCCGTTTCAGTACGAGGGAAATTCTAGGCCGAGTGTATCATGATGGTACTTGTTTAGGGCATTGAATACAAAGGAAGGAATACGAGAAAAGAGAGTACATAATAGTTTGTAAAGTAACCTGTCCAGTAACCAAAAAGGGAAAAAGGATTGAATCTTTGAGACTTCGAGAAATGTGGAAGCGTTCAGAGATGTTCTATTTAATCTCCTTCCTCTCGCCAATTTAACTATATTGCCTGAGGCCAGAGCCTATCCTACCTTATGAACAGGTAGTGCTACTTCCCACATTGCCCGGTGGGAGTATATATGCAAAAGCGGGTTCTCGTCTGATATATGCACGAAGCTCTAGGGTTTCTGATCTTAGGTTGCCTGATGAAGGCGGAGACTTTGAAACAAGTTCTATGGGTACATGGTTTCTTTATTGTCCTCTTTGTTGGTTTGAAGGATAGATTTCGAAAGTCGAATGTGGTTTCTGTCAATTATCAGAATTGTGATGACATCTCACAAGGACGAATGACCAATCTATGAGTAGGTATAATGGCAACATATGTGGCGACTATCTAGTCTAGCGAGACATACAAATGAAAAGCTCAATTGTGAGTAAATTTGCGAGTGTTCACTCGATATTCTATTACGGTAAAAGAGGATAGAGGTGTGTAACTAATTGCGGAATCAATGGCCGCAATTGGATTTACAGCGTCCGTCTCCGAAAATAGAGCGAGGCATGCAAATGTTTTCTTAACCATATGCTTTTAGTATCAATCCGTTGCTAACTTTTGTTTATCCATCTTAATTATCAACATCTTGCTAAATTTGCTGATCGATCAGGTGCTCAATCCGGTAACAATTCTGGTCGATCTGATCAGGAAAACTGTCCCTCAGACAATAGGGAACATTTTATGAACTAATTTGATTCTGATATCCCTTCACCCCATACAAATATGTATTATGAAGAGTATGAGCTCTTGTAATTCTTCGTGGACAACTTCATTTGGTAAGCAATTCCCACAACGAAGAGCGTCTACTTCACCAGAGAGCTAATTCACTGTAAAATTACAAAAAAAAAAAGGAAGCTTTCTGAACCGAATTAAAATAAAATAAAATAGAGGGACATGTGAGAAACTAAACCCCCTGCCACCCCAACCCCCCCCCGGGCGGCGCTAAAATTGCAAATATAATGTGGTCCGAGACTTGAAGGAGTCTTTAGGTGAGAAGGACCATAAACTGGGAAAGATCGTTGTGTTGACTACTCTCCTTCCGGTGGCAGCTAGGAAACGATAGTACTTCTGACGAAATTTTGGACTTATGCGAGGCTGTGTTCATAGACTCTCTCTCACTCATCACATGATGTACCCAAGTCATTTGGGATTGCCTTGGGATGGATACTGGACAATAAAAAAGACATTTTTTTTTTTAAAACTTGGTACGAGCCTAAAACTTAGAGCTGATGTTGTACTCATTAGCACTTGGTTGCATCTCCTCTCTACAATTCACATATATTTTCTCTCAAACCATTTCCCATATCATCCAACTTGCTCCCAAGATCAACTTTCCTTATTCACATAACAGTATTTGATACATGATAAAAGTTGACAAACCCGGTTTGCATAAACCTCCTCATTTTCGACCAAACTTCTCCAACTTAAGGATACAGCTTTTCTCAATTTAGGATGGACAAATCAATCACGCCCGCTCTCTAAATATCCCCAAGTCCCAGCGTAAAAGAGAACTCTATAAATTCAAGGAATTACGAGGAAACATACGTTACCTAACCTGCCATTAAAATTGTAGACAAACCCTACTCCAACAGAGATATATTTTTGTGGGATCAATGTGTTTCTCGTGAGTCCGTGTTTGGGCAACACGGTACGTCGAATCATAAACAAAGTCTAGGGTCTTTGACTATTCACTCCATCGAACATGGTGACGGGTCAATGGTCAGCCGCAGGTCTTGGGGGCAGGTAACGCTCCTCCATAATACCCACGTGGTCAAACGAACGTACACGTCCGTGGAAGTGTCCCCTTACGTTAAATTTTTTTCCAAGAAGGATCCTGCGCAATTGAAGGTATAGTGCAGTGATTAACGTGGAATTGGCAACTCCAGTGTGAACGGTGCGGTCCTTCGTCTAACGAACGCACGAAAGGCATTAGATAAGAACGACTCGTTTTCAAGAGGTTTGAACTTTGAACTGGGAATTTGCACAGTAGCTTTCCATGTGACGACAGGTGGGTTCGGATATGAATTGGAGAACTCGTTTTCCCATTATCTGGTGATGCCTGTCCGTGGAGTCAAAGCAGGACGTATCCAACCACCGTTTTATATTGATTGGGTTTGACCAAATGGTGCGAGCTCTCGTTGTCACCGAGCTACACGAGGGTCCGTCTACTGGTCATTCGCTTCCGTCCGCGGGAGAAATAGCTCTCGACGGATATTGCTAAGTGAAGGTGGCTCTAGATCTCATGTGAGGGTAAAATTTGTGCTGATACCGAAATAAAGTTTGGATTTTTCTTGTGCGATTGTATGGGGTTTTGTGTTAGGAACGTTCGTAAAATTGTTCAAAAATCTTAAATTCATTGCGCTTTTGTTAATTTAGTTATAAACAATTTTATATTCTCCCATTAAGTCGATCCGGTTAATTTTAGTTGGAAATTCTTAATGTGAACATCACCCATTGTATGTGGCATAGTCGATACCAATCGATGGCCGGTCCTAATGTGAAAAATTAATATGATTTTTTTTTTAATTGGAATTTTTATTTTCATCTTTTCTTTCTTTCTTTTTCCTCTTCCAAGCTTGACAAGGGTCACTGGCTAAGCCTTGCCATTCATAGGAGAAGGCTGACCACTAGGCGAGGGCCAGGACCCTCACCTGCAACCGGCAAGGGCTTCATAGCCTTCACCTATGGTCAACAAAGGTTGGTCTGCCCTCCTAGACTTGATGAAAATGAAAAAGAAAGAAAGAAAAGCAATATGTAATGAAAATAATGAAAAAATCATTTTAAAAAAATTTAAAGAAATTATCGACATCAATGCTAGCTGTCTAATGTGGCACTACGGCGTCTACATCAATAATTTCCAATTAACATTAGTTGGATGAGCTTAATTTGTAAAATGTAAAAAAATTTAAGACTCAATTAGTAAAGTTGAAAAGTTTAAAATTAAATTGATGAAAAAGTAATAAGTTTAAGTTTTTTTGAATAATTTTCTATTGGCACGCATCTCATTTATCACCGACAAAATTCAATCCCACATAAAGGCCCACCCCGTCATGTCGGTGTTATGTCTAGTCAATCAAATCAAAGGGAAAATAGTAACAAATGCCTCATTATATGAACTACCAAGAAGATCATAGTGGAGAAATTCATATCTAAATTGGACCAATCCCCATGTCTTACTTTCCTAGAAAGTTCGGACCTTAGATCCAATTCTAATTCTATCTTAAATTCTTTCTTTTAAATAAAAAACACAATTAAATTCCACTCTCACTAACCCCCTTAAAAATCACCATCGGTTCGTCCAAAATTATATATATTACAACCATTTAGAGGTTCATTATTAAAACTTGCGTTTTCATTAACATCTTGACTTTCAAATGGAACAATAACAACTTTTGAATGTTGATAATTTAGATGGAATTAGTTGCAATTTTTTTTTTTTTGATGGATGGTTTACCTGAGTGGATTTGTGACTAAAGAGAAGGGTTGTGACTTTTTTTTTTTCGGACAACAAAACAATAGGATAAGAATTAGAGTTGGTGAAAAAGTTGAGGATTTTTTTATCTTAAGGAATTAAGCTCAATGACCACTCACGTAGCTTTATTTCTACAAACCCAGCTCGCATACCTCTAAACCAACCCCCACAATAAAGAAAAAGACTAAATTGTCCATCCTTACAAACTTATTCCAATAACTTACTTAGGGTTAAAGGGGTTCGGGTTCTATGTTAGTTTGAATTTTTTGGGTACGTACGAAGAATTTAATATGTTGAGGCAGGAAATTTTTCAAAGAAAACGGCGTCTCCTCAGATGATGACACGGGGATCGGTGCGAAGTGGTCTCCAAAAGTAAAACCTGGCCATGAAATTACAAAAGCGGCTATTGGTGGAAGGTTATATATATTTATATATATGTTTTTTTTTAAACTCCTAATTACACGTTTTTTTTTTTCTGTTTGTTTAGTCCCTCGGACCTCGAGTGACAATGCAGTGGCGTTAGACAGACAGCGACCACGGGGGTTGCCCCCACTACCTAATGTGTTTTTGTCTTTTTCTTCCTAGCGAAATGACGGCCCTACCCCTCGAGGCGCGGCCTCGCGAGCACGGGAGAGGCGCTGCGCGGAGGGCCATTCCCGTCATTCCGCACGCGCCAGGGCTCCGCAAGTGGACGGTGAGCCCGGGGCTCCGTGAAGTCGGTGCTGACGCGCGGCGATGACGCCGGCGGGCTTACGTCAGCGCGCGCTCAGTGGTAGGAAGAGGGCGCAGTGGGGAGTCCGGTGGCAGATGGCCAGGCGCGAGCTCGAGCGCGTGCGTCGGACTCGTCGCTCAGATCCGATCTTATCTACGCACCATAAATTATAGCGACATCGCCGGTTTCGAGCTGTACGATGATGTTTGAGTTTTGTTAACAATTTTTTTAAAATTTTAAAACTTTCATTTTTGGACGGATTCAAGATTTTGCCGATTCGCGTCCGCATGAAACATGAGATTCGTATGTTCTCGATTTAATAGATATTAATAAGGATAATCATATTTTAAATTAGACCGATCTATCATCTTACCTAAATATAAATTTGCACAATATTGATCCCAATTTTTCAATCCGATAAAAATTTAACTGACCCTTTCTTAATGGGTCCAGTCACCGTGCTATACTTCTTCACTGTTTATGTTAAGGTTTGATTTTTCGACGAGGAAAAGAGAGTCCAGGTTTGGCTCCACTTTAAACAGAACTAATCAGGTTTGAAAATGGAACAAGTTTAGTCGTCTTGCCCGCTTTTGGCTGCTATGGCTGTGCTGAAAGTGTCGATTACACGAGGATGAAGATCCTTTGGCATGGATCGACCCCTTCGTCTCCACCTAGTAGGCACAAGGAAGTTGGTGACTTGAGAGGGGCCAGCTGGTGACCAAAGTCTCGGTGGACAATAGCTGTAAACTAGGTCCAACACAAAACAAAACGAACATATGTTGCAATGTTCAAAGTGACGCAGACCATCTTTAGCATAATTCGGAGTAGAGGATTTGGATACACGATTTAGGGTGCATTTCTTTAATTAAAAATTCACGATAGATAGAGGAAAATATTTTTCATAAAAATTATTTTAAAGAAAAATAGTTAATTTTTGTTTGTATTGTCTATTGGGAAAAGTAACTTCCTTCTTATCAAAAAGGGAAATTGTTTTTGTCCCCAGTTTAAGTTTGTTGTTTTCAGTTCGGGAAAATGTTATCCATAAATTAATTATTTTTCTGTTATCGAAATACTAAACAGTTGAAAAACAACTTCCCTTTAAATGAATGGACTCTTGGAGCATGTATGATAACTATTTTATTTTTCCGTGTTTCTATTTTTCTATACCGAGAACATGCTCGGAACAAAAATCCACTTGCTAACATAATTTCATTTTTTTTATTTGTTTCCTAGACAAATTTATGCTTAGAAATAGGTTTGAAACAAAAGTAAGAAATAGAAATTTTCTACTTTTTTTACTTCTCAAATAAAAACAAAAATAAAAACTACTTTCACCACTTACTCCTACTCTCTTGCATGTGTTTTCCCATGACAAGACCACCCCCTCCTCCTCGAGACTTTCTTCATTCTAGACTCCTAGATTGGCCCTTGCCTCCTTCGCCCCCTTTGCCTTCACCTCTTCCAGCAACGGCTATTATGCCTCCACCTCCTTCCCTAAGCTCTCCTCTAAACCCTAAAACGCCCAATTTCACGATCCTCAGGACCTAGATGTCGAGGATGCAGATCACCGCCAATATCATGCACGACCTCCATTACATCCACAACAATACCAGCCTTAGCATGATCCTCTCCACAACCACATCAATAGTAGTAGCATCACGGTGATGGAGCCTTCGTTCAAACCCAAAGACTTGCCACTTCAGGACTGTCCAGCTATGCGGTGAGATGGACGAGAACCACGTGCTTCAGGAGTGGGTGGATCCAACAGAGAGGAATAGCAAAGATCAGGGAGGAGGGGGTAAAAAAATTTATCTTGTCATCAAATGAATTTCTAATTCGAGAACATAAATTTTGGTGTTATCATCGAATACGATGGGATATTCAAAAACTAATTTAGTAAATAGATATAGGAAAATCCATTTCAAGCTAGAAAATTAACTTAGGAATAAAATAGTTATCATTTGCATCCTTGACATTCGCTGAAGGATTGGATCACACGCCGAGCAAGTTAGACGGCTTGAATCGCACAAGAACATGGAAAGGCCAAAAAAGAAAAACTCACAAGTTGTTCATATGCATGGGTAAAAAGAGAGAGAGAGAGAGAGAGAGAGTGCGCGCGCGTGGAAGATTGGGGTACCCCAGCGACGCGTGTAGGTTTAGCCTTGCCAATTTATTTTCTCTGCTCCTTCCATGAACGTGCGACATTGCCTCTTTCCGCGGAGCTTCCTTCTATTTATTTTCCGCACTACGGATCGTAATCCCTCCCAGCCCGCCCGCCTCCACTCTCTCTTCCTCCACACTCGATCTCCATCTCTCTATCTACCACGCTCACCCATCATCTTTAAGCGAAGAACGCCCAGTGAATTATACCCGCAGCAAAAGAAAGAAAGATAAAATAAAAAATATGGAAGCTTCATCGTTCGGACATCGGAAGGTAAAGGCGATGAAGGAGCTGGTGCGGGGCCAAGATCTGGCCAAGCGGCTCCAGAAGACCATTTTCCGCGGCGGGTCGCCGTCGTCTGCCGAGGACGACGCCCAGGAGCTCGTCGCTTCCTTCACCAAGGCCCTCTCCGTGCTGAGCCACTCCGAATCCGACGACGGCTCGCAAGTCTCGGACGGCCAGAACGACCCCGCCGCCAAGTCCGACGGTTTGTCCGAGGAGAGCAGCAAGCGCAAAGACGGCAGAGGACGCTACAAGAGGAGGTAGTTGATGTGTTGCTGACAGATCCGCGCGACGCTCAGTTAATTTTCGGGAGTTACCATGGATGAGATTTGATCTTCTTTTGTCCTTTTCTTCCCTTTCGTTGTTGGATTTGTCGTTGTTGTAGGAGGCCTTCGGATACATGGTCAAAAATCGGCCCTACGCTCGTCGACGATGGCCATGCTTGGAGAAAGTACGGCCAGAAGTCCATCCTCAACACCGATTTCCCGAGGTAAGGAAATAGCTACTTCTCTCTGGAGGAGCGTTAGGTCGCGACCTCCGATCTGAGTGTGGAGGAGAGTTCAGAAATTACCTCTAATTGATCGGTCGCGGTAGATAACGAAAGTATACACATATAATATGTGTGTGTATGCAAGTGGGCGTTTCTTGATCTTTATTTAGGGCATATTCCGTGAAGCTTCCTGCTTAATCTTGATTTTCTTTTCTTTGTTTTCGATTCTTGGAATGCAGGAGCTATTATAGGTGCACTCACAAAGTGGAACAGAAGTGCCCGGCGACCAAGCAAGTCCAGATGATATCCAAGGACCCTCCCATGTATCAGAGCACCTACTATGGCCGCCACACCTGCAAGAACCTGCTGAACTCTCCTCAGATCATCGTCGATCATGAGGATGAGGACTCCAAGAACCTCGTCAGCTTCAGCGGCAACGCCGCGAGCTCGCAGAACAACGCCTTCTTCTCCTCGTTGAGCTTCGGGTTGATAAAGGAGGAACCCAGGCAAGAGACAGTGCCGGGCGGCGATCACGCCCTATTCCGCTCCCAACCGCTGCCGCCACCTCCACCGCCGAGCGATTGTAATTTTCTCCCTGAATACTGGCCGAGAGAGGTGGATCAGCTTGACGATTTCATGCCCTTTGGATCTTATTGATATATAGGATCATCTTCGCCTCGACCCAGTGTAGGTACTCCTGAGGTTCCATCTGCACAACTGGAACTGGTGGACCTCATCCATTTTAACTGTTCAGACAAATATGTGCTCTGATCTATATGATGTTTTCTGCTTGAGATGGAGATCGATGGTCACTGAGATTCTTCAATGGTGTAAAAACTAGTCTACTAATTCTAAAGAGATCCATAATTATTCCGTTTCAGTGCAAATTAACGGGAGAATCCTTCGCTTCTTTTCACATTGATCAGCTACATGAAATAATTAATTAACATAAGGAGCTAGCAGATGTTCTCCGATTAGTCTGGTCATGGCTTGTGGATTCTTGTCCTTTGATTGGTAATACGTGGAGTTCTTGAATTTTGGTCGATTTACTGTGGTAAATGCATGGATTTATATAACTCTTGCCTGCAATTTTCATATCAGGATGGTCCGATATATTTGATTGTGGCATAGAAAAGAGATCCTATGTGATCAATATGCATTTTTGAGTACCTTCAAATTCAAGTATTTGTCCTTCTTGATTATGGCCAAACACGTACTACATATCTCCTGGGTTTGTTCCGCCGGCCGTATTCTCAAAAATTGATCTATAATTGGGAATTTATTTACGTACAATCGCTCATATGAACTAAATGCCATCTGGGCACGATTTATATGATAATTTTGGAGATGATCTTCTGTTGAATTGCCGCCTATACCTATCGCTATGACGTAAATGTTTCGATCTATGTATAGCAGTGATGTTGATTGCTAGCTCGGATATGCGTCTAAGCTGCATGTTTAAAATGGTCGCGACATTTTCACTTGTGATTTGGCTTTCGCCTTTCATGTCAAAAGCTATAAGATGGGGGCTTTTTAGCATGTCAAGTAGGGTCAATCGAGGAGGGCAAAAGTGCGTTAACTCTTTTTAACTCACTTTGCTTGATAAGCAATGTAATTATCGTACTGTACAATTACTCCAACTCCTGCTGAAAGCTTCTCGACCTTTTTGCTACTGATGAGCCACACAGCCGATACCATGAATCTGCACTAGAGTCGATTTGCTTGTGTGGTGTTGTATTAGCTTACGGATGATTTCTGTGCATCGAATTATAAATGAGTAATTGGAAACTACACATGAACTAAGTATTAGGTCAATTGGCTTGCTCACCACGGAATAGTACATAGATCATCTTTCCTTGTGTCGATGACCAACGATAGTCTGACAAGTGGAAGATGCGTGGTTTCCTGCACCCCACTAGGTCTAATGTGCTTTATAGTAGTTAGATCTTTCACAAAAAGCTAATGCTGCTGGTACGATTATTGATAGTGGGGGTAATTTTCAATCGAAGTATATTCCGCACGTCTCTTGTTAGTCAAAACTGATAAAGGGCAATGTCAAACTCAACTTGGGTGACCGGTGACCTCCAACAGGTCAAATTCTGCTGATACAATTAGTACTTTGGACTGAAGAGGAGGGGCAAGGAATGGAATTTTGCTTATTCTTTTCGAGAAGAAGTAAAACACGTTCGAAAGAACCTCAAGGTAAAAAAATAACATTGAATATATTAGACATCGAGAGACAGCTGTCAAAGTGTCGGTGATGCTTCTTACAGTATGCCCTGTAGGCTGTAACAATCTTTTGCTTCAATTGACGCGAAGAGGTTCAGCTCATCTGGGGTCGGCCAGTAATTTTTAACTCTTCCACTTGCCTCGCCGGGCGATTTGTGTGCATGGTGCTGCTTCGATCCTTCCACACACACTCAGCTCGTGTAACCCTGTCATGGATATTGACACTGATGTGCTAGCCCATATCATCTAGAGAGAGTGAATATGTGGTAAAATAAAATCTTAATAAATTAATACGGAATAAAATAAATCAAGATCAAGGTTTGCATAAGGTTTGGATTTTAGAACAAGGTTTAGAATATGTTATGTAGTAGAATGAACTTTAAGAACAACTTGCAAGTGTGCAGTAGTCTTTAACATAATAATAAGAGAGTAAGGATCAGAGAAATTGCATATGAGACTTTATGGTGGTTCAATTTAGATTAAACCTACACTTACTCTCCCACGTTGATAGCCTATTAGTTGAATTCAATTATATGATTAACAAGAGATTATAATTTTGAGTGCAAATCTTCAGTAGTAGACCACACTATCTTATTAAGCCATTCTTTTGGTATCTCTCATGATCACAAATGTTTAAGCACGCTAAAGGCAAATGTATGATTAAATTTTGCTTAGACATTGGAATTATATGTTCTAGTTCTTGTCTCTTACATATTTCACAGTCCCTGATCTCCTTATATACTCTTTCACTTCCAAACTAGCCATTGGATAGTCTCCAGAGGATTGTATTCTAATCTACTCGCTAGACAAATTTGTATTAAGAAGATTTGGTGGCTGTTGAGTGATAAAGATAGAATCTTCACTTGATTTTGACCGCATTTACAATTAGAATCTTGGTTTTCATAAATAGAGCTTTTTGATTTGGAAAGTTCTTGTCTTCATGATTTAATTGCCAATCAATGAGATTAAGTTAATCAAATCTATCTAGGTGTATAATTTAAACCAGATTATCGACCGTTATACGTCTTGGGCTTACGTCATGTTTTGTCAAGTTGTATCATTTTGAACTTATCACGTTCTGAACTTTATGTCTCATTTTGTACCTGTGTTATTCTGAATATGTTCAAACTGAAGTAGACTTCACAATCTAGATTTAAGTTTGAACAAATTCTTCCTTAAAGTTTGAGTCTTAAGATTCTTTCAAATATAATAATTGACAATATTCTTTACACGTTATATCATCTGCATAGCGGCTTGTGTGTCTCTCACTTAATTACTCAATCATTAATCATGTTAGTAGGTTTTGATTTTTATCACCTTCAAAACAAACATCATAAAAGCTTTCTTTGACAAGCACCACCATTCACTGTCGACCAGGGTGGAACGCATCAATGAAGCCAAGGGAGCGGATTCGATGATTTGCGTTCGCGTATGGGTCGACATGACTGCGAGTTATAAGTGCGCATGATCACCATGAACGTGGACGAATCTACGGTAAGTCGATCCACATTCAGTATCTGTCGCTGGGCCTGTAATCGACCACGCTTTTGGACTTCTGAAAGGACAAGAACAGACAAAGACCCTTCAGCTGAAGCTCTGGACCACTCGAGAAGACCCGGGTCCTTGCAGCGGCACTTTCTTCTTCGTTTTGACCAGATTGTACTCATGGGTTTCAAGGAATATTCCTGCATTTCTCATGTGAAATATAATATATGCCTTCAGTCCCACGCTTTTTCATAGAAAATACGATCGATCGTCAAAACATACATAATTACATCGAGCGTTGAGCTCGAGGGCGAAAGAGAATATCGAATCAACCGAATATGCGAACATGAGAATCACTACATTTGTTTATGTTCTTGGTAGAGATAGCCACGTGACGAGTTCGAAAGGGTTCTCCCCAATTTCGAGTTCTCGTGTACCTAAGTGGGAATAAGATGCGAATGGAGACTCTATTTAAAAGACGCGACTCGAGTTTGGAACGAGTTTGGGATTTATTTGCAAATTGGCTTTGGGTTTGGACGAGGCCGATCTTCCCGAATTCGTTCATGCAAATCACTCTCACATGTTGATTCTTGACCCAAATAGGTCGGTGCGATTGGATAGGCTTGTGGGGCTATCACCCAAAGAAGTGACAGGTCTCGACTTCAAACCCATTCTCATTTCTCATTGGCCACCCTCGAGAGCCACAAATTAGTGCGCCTCTATGATGACCGGGTGTGGTTTTGAGCGGGGGACTGCTACACTCACGAGGGATTAGTCAATTGCGAGCTGGCGCTAGTCAATTGCTTGCTAGCGCTAGACATCCAAATAATATATAAAAACCAAACACTCTACCAGATGATTGAAGCATGTTTTTTTCAATCAACATCGACTGTCGTATTCACTTCTAGCTTGAATTTTGATCTTATATTTGAGAGCGATACTTTGACGAAGAAAATTTATAACTTGTAATCTATCAATTAGAAACATGGTGGGAAAATTTCCCCCGTCATATCGTTTCATTTGCGATTCTTCCACATATAAGATGCTCATATCTTGCTAGAAGTTTTGGGCTTCTCAATTCACGAGCCCGATTGCATTTGTGGCTTGAAAGAGAAGCTCGGTACCGTCTACACAAAAGATCGTTGACCAAGAAATGTCATCATGAAAAATTACCACTTTTTAGAAGTTGAAGTTCCGACAGCATAGTATGATAAAAATAACACTCGGTACTAGACATTTCAAGCCCTGCCTAAAGCCTTAAATTACATCAATCCAAGCTTGATGAATCATTTGAATTGCAATGTCCTTCTCGTCTAGAAAAAGCATCGGATCCATCGCAACCTGTACAATTCCGAATCGCTCATGCTCGGGTTTTCCCAGTGTGATGTAGAGATTTCTGGGCGAAATCGAGCTCGTAAAGCCCCCACGCCAACGCCCCGGAGGAGAGCGCGACCGGGACCGGCCCGAACATCCACAACAACAGGGAAACGTCACGCAGAGCAGCCGGTTCCCAAAAAGGGCCAGCAGGAACCCTCTCTCGTAAACCGCCAGCGTGTACGGGGAAGTAGAGAACATACCGTCGCTGTTGGCCGCGTTTATCAGGAAATTCGCGTCGATCAAGTAGCCGACCGCCATCGAGCTGCACAGGAAGCTGAAGCTCGAGAAGAAGGACGCCGAGCCGTACTTGAGGGCGAAGATCTTGGGGGATTTGGAACCGTAGAAGGCGCTGCTGAAGAGGTGGTCCGCGCTGTAGGCGTTGTTGGTGAGAGCCGCGAGCGCCAAGTTGATCAGGACGGCCACGGTTGCCGTCAGGATGGTCACCATCAGGGTGTTTCGCGTGCTTTGGACAGCCAACATGCTCGCCTTGTCGTCGCCCTGCCGACCGAGAAACACAACACTCGAATCAAAATTGCCACTTCTAAAGCCTACGGAAGCATGATAGGGTCCAATATCCGGCCCCAACCGGGAGACGAGGACTGGTCTTGTTACCTCTTTGAGGGCAAGAAACCATGCCTTGCGCTTCTGCGAGTCGTGGCCGATGGTGGTGATGGAGGGCCGGTGCTTGATGTGGTGCCAGAGGAAGGCGTGGTAGCCTACCATGACGAAGAGGCTCAGCGGCACCAACACCGTGTCGGAGTACGCGATCACCCTCATCTTTCGATCCGAGATGGACTACGATTCAGGAGGATGCTGCCTAAAACGCCAGGATAAAGCGAGCCTAGCTTGTTCCTGCGTCTGCCAAACTTGCCGAACTTCTTTATCGCCCACTTATGTAGTCCTTACGGAAGTGGGAGCTTTTGGGCCATGGGAAAATATGCTTCCTAATTGGGATTCGCATGTGAAATCCATACGCACGCATCACGTGACAATGCTTCCATTGAAAGGGTTAACGTGACGTAACCCGGTCAATCGTGACGTTGGAATGATATGCATCTCGACTAACTTTATGCTTGAATTTCGCAAGGTCCTATGATTCTTTACGTTATCATCATCATGCGGTATTTCTCCCCCTAAAAACAGGCCATGTTGCGTTCCATGTAATAGCGCACAACACGTAAGGAAGAGCTTCCACTAACACAAAAATGAAAGTCGACGACGCATTAAAGAAACTCAATGGCGATCACCGTCACCATGCAATATCAACAGGCACTAAAGCGGACAAGGCAAAGGCAAGTTCTTATCATAAAAGCTTGAGCCTACTTTTGCGATTTTTTCTGGTGATTTGTCCTCCGCCCACTAGCCAGATTTCGGGTGCCTTTTTTTGATCGTTTCCTTCGGTGCGCTTCCTTTCAATTAGGGTCCCTAGACAAATCTATAGATGACATAGAAAACATTTTCGATGTCGGGGAAACTTTATCCATTTCCAGTTCTTTCTTCCTCTAAACAATTACTGCTCTTTAAACTCGCAGGCTGAAGTTGAGGCGAGACGACTGTCCCAAGGAACTTCTTTTTTCTTTGGTAGTAGTTGGTGGATTCGATGTGGAGAGGACAAAAGCCGAATACATCGGGCAAACGAGACATATGTTAAAGAACAGAAGTCAAAACTACAGCCACGCCAAAGCAAGAACAGAGCAAAGCAAGCTGAAGCTGAAACAGGGCAGAAAGTCGAAGAAGAAAAATAAAGGCTGACCTGGTGATCCGTGAAGAAGCTGAGTTGGCAATCCAGAACAGCCACGCCAAGAGCCGTACATCTGTCAATATAACAGTCTAGTTAGTTTGATGATTTAATCTTGTAACAAAATGCTGTTAAGTCAGTTTGAGAGGAGGTTTGGAACGAAGATATATAAAGCTTCGTCATTGTAGAAAACAGAGAGATAGAACAGTTCATTCTCCAAAAAAAATCTCTCAGTTGCTTTCATTTTTCCTTTGAAGTAGAAATGCTGTAGTTTGTACAGATTGAAGAGAAGCAATCTAGTTCGATGTATTGATCATCTTGTTCTATCAATATACAGAGTTCATTTCTGCATATACAAGTTTGTTCTCTTCTGTCAGCTTGATTGTAACAAAATTGGCTATATTCACATGAATCGGAAATGGATACTTCTGCACTCTGGTTGTCATTCTGTATATCTAGATACTTTGAAGATATGGCAGAAAACAAGTAGGTAACCTTTGAATACCTAAAAATCAAACCTTTGAATATCGATTCTTCTGAACTTCAACACGATATTGCTGTTGTCTTGATCATGCAGAATCTTGTACAAGCTTTCAGCAATGGAAACAGAGGATCATGAACAACCAGGAAGACGGGCTCTGATACCATGTGAAATTGCAGAACTCAAGAACAAACTTGTATATGCAGAAATGAACTCTGTATATTGATAGAACAAGATGATCAATACATCGAACTAGATTGCTTCTCTTCAATCTGTACAAACTACAGCATTTCTACTTCAAAGGAAAAATGAAAGCAACTGAGAGATTTTTTTGGAGAATGAACTGTTCTATATCTCTGTTTTCTACAATGACGAAGCTTTATATATCTTCGTTCCAAAACCTCCTCTCAAACTGACTTAACAGCATTTTGTTACAAGATTAAATCATCAAACTAACTAGACTGTTATATTGACAGATGTACGGCTCTTGGCGTGGCTGTTCGGATTGCCAACTCAGCTTCTTCACGGATCACCAGGTCAGCCTTTATTTTTCTTCTTCGACTTTCTGCCCTGTTTCAGCTTCAGCTTGCTTTGCTCTGTTCTTGCTTTGGCGTGGCTGTAGTTTTGACTTCTGTTCTTTAACATCCCCCCTCAAATTGGGAATGGAGAGACGACAAATTCCCAATTTGATTCTCATATGATGGTGTACTAGTCGTGACAAAGGTTTAGTAAAGATATCAGCGAGTTGACAATGACTTGGAACATATCGTACCTGTAATGATCCAGAGGCAACTTTTTCCCGAACAAAATGGAAGTCAACTTCAACATGTTTAGTTCTAGCATGTAAAATGGGATTAGCAGTGAGAGAGATGGCTGACTTGTTGTCACAGTAAAGATGAATAGGAGGATTGAGAGAGCAACCAATATCTCGTAAAACAAAACTGATCCAAGTGAGATCAGCTGTAGTGGAAGCAAGAGCACGATACTCTGCTTCTGTGGAGGATCGACTAACTGTTGGCTGCTTCTTTGCTGCCCAAGAAATTAGATTTGATCCGAGATATGTGCAGAAACCAGTGGTTGATCTTCTAGTTTCAGCACAGCCAGCCCAGTCTGCATCTGAGTAAGCATAGAGATGCATAGTACTTCTGGAATGGATGTATATGCCAAGATCGACAGTACCTTTTATATATCTTAATACTCTCTTTAATGTTTGAAGATCTGCAAGAGTAGGTTGCTGCATCTTTTGGCATAGTACATTGGTGGCATAGGTAATATCTGGACGAGTTAGAGTGAGATATTGGAGACCACCAACCAAACTTCGATACTCAGTTGGATTAGATAGAAGGATAGGATCAGTAAGCAAACTGTTTGGTCTCAATGCCAGTGGAGTTGAGATTGGCTTACAATCCATCATATGAGCTCGATTGAGAAGATCAATAGCATACTTAGTTTGGCAAAGAAACAGGTTGTCAGGAGCACGCTTAACTTCAATACCAAGAAAGTAATGAAGTGCACCTAGGTCTTTCATCTGAAACTGGATACTGAGAGAGTTAATCAACGTAGAGAGCATGGAAGATGAACTTCCAGTTAAAATGATGTCATCAACATACAGCAAAAGGAGAATTGTTTCTGTTCCAGTATGTAGGATGAACAATGATGGATCAGTTGAGCTGCAGAAGAAACCATATTCTAGTAGAAAATTGCTGAATTTTTCAAACCAAGCTCGAGGGGCTTGTCGAAGTCCATAGAGAGATTTCTTGAGAAGACATACATGATGAGGTCTTTGTGAGTCTTGAAATCCCGGAGGCTGTTCCATATGGACTATTTCACTTAGAGTACCATGTAAGAAGGCATTTTTAACATCAAGTTGATGAATTTGCCATTGTTTCATCATTGCTACAGACAAGACTAGTCGGATTGTAGCATGCTTAATCACAGGACTGAAAGTTTCTGTAAAATCAATGCCTGCTTCTTGATGAAAACCCTTGGCTACAAGTCGAGCTTTCAGTCTATCAAGACTGCCATCAGGAGCAAGTTTTGTCTTAAACACCCATTTACAACCAATTATGTTCATTTGATTAGTTCTAGGAACTAACTCCCAGGTGTTATTATGATATAGAGCATCCATCTCGGCTTGCATTGCTTGATACCATCCTTTGTCTGCCAAGGCTGATTTTACTGATTTCGGTTCTATAGGGACTTTGTATTCAGCTAGACATGCATATTTTGGATTTGTTTTAACAATTCCAGATTTCAGTCTAGTTTGCATAGGATGGATAGAACAAGTACCTTTTGTGTTTCCTGATGCAGAAGTGGTTTGAACTTGCTCTGTATTACTTTGTTGGACTGGAACAGATCCTTGGTTCGAATAATCTTGTTCCTCAGTATTTGCAGATACAAGAAGTGGTTCAAGATTAGCTGATGCATTATTAGAAACAGTCTGCATCACATTATCAGGTACTATATTCCTTTGTGGTATACCTATCAAATCAACTGTACTGAGTTCACTGTCTTGTACATCAGGATCTATATGAGTTGATCTAGCATTTTGCAAATGCTCAATAGGCTTATTAACTTTTGACAGTTGCTGTTCTGTATTATTGAATCCAGAAACTCCTCTTATCCATTGTTTGTACAATGCTGATCCTTGTTGATACTCAGCTGTGACAACCTGAGTGAAAGGAAACATTGCCTCATCGAATATTACATGTCTACTGATGTAAACACGTCCATTAGTAGGTAAGAGACATCTATATCCTTTGTGCCTCTCACTATAGCCCAGAAAAACACATGTGAGAGATCTTGGATCGAATTTATGCTGTGTATAAGGCCTGAGGCAAGGATAACAAGCAGAGCCAAAAACTCGTAGATGAGCATAATCTGGTTTCTGTTTATACAGTTTATAATGAGGTGAAGCCAAGTGTAGCTTTGTCGTAGGAAGGATATTGATGACATGGACTGCTGTCATGAAGGCATCTACCCAATATTTCAAAGGTACTCGAGCATGATATAACATTGCCATGCCTAATTCAATCACATGTCGATGCTTCCTTTCAGAGACTCCATTTTGTTCTGGTGTGTAAGGACAGGAAATGCTCTGTTTTATGCCACACTGCTGTAAGTGATTCTGAAGTTTGATGTTAGTAAACTCGCCTCCTCCATCACTCTGAAATATTTTGATTTTGTGATCAAGTTGATCCTCTACTAGCTTTTGAAATATGACAAAAACATCATAAACTTCTGACTTCTGTCTCATTGGATATAACCAGCTATATCGAGAAAAGTCATCCACAAAAATGACGTAGTAACGAAATTGCTGAACAGATTGTACTGGTGCAGGTCCCCAAACATCACAATGTATCTTTTCTAGGGGAGCATTAGATGTATAGTCTGAAGAGGAAAAAGGTAAAGCTGAACTTTTAGCAATTTGACAACTGCTACACATGTTTTGAGCTTTGGAATTGTACTGAATGAGGTGTTGACTTCGTAGAAGCTGTACTGTTTTAAAACTGGTGTGAGCAAGCCTTTGATGCCAGACATCTTCTTCCACTTCCTGTTGAACTTGAGTGAAGTGTACTTCTGTAATTTTAGGATCCACTTGATACAGCCCCTTGATTTTCCTTCCTAGCTTCACTGTTGTATGGTTGTAATTGTCCTTCATATATACCCCATATTTATCAAAGATAAGAGAACATGGATAGTCATCTGTTAACTTTGACACAGAAATGAGATTCTTTTTGATTTCGGGAACTACTAGTACATCTTTTAATGGTAAAATGCATGTCTTTGTACACAATGTACCATTACCAACATTTGAAATAGACAAACAGGATCCATCTCCTATCATAACACTGTCAGTACCACTATATGCAGAGTAGTCATGAAGCATACCAGGTGCTGCAGTAATGTGAGATGTAGCTCCTGTGTCTGGGTACCATTCTGTACCATAGGGTTCTTCTATATGCATGGCTGCCAATGCAGTTGGTATTTCTTCTACTTGATATGAGTTGTCAAAACGATACCAACATCGAAGAGCTGTGTGCCCTGGTCTTTTGCAGATTTGACATTCCAGAGGACCATTGCTTACTGGTTTTGAGTTCTGCACATACTTGTTGCCATTTGAGCTTTGTGGTGGGTAGGATCTAAGGTTTTGAAACCTTTGAGAAGAATTTGTATATGGTCTAAAGCCCTGTCCATAGTTAGACCAGTTGTCTTTAGTAACCTGATCTTGCTGTGTTAGATTCAGGTTATTCAAATCACTTCCATTATTCCTTCTGTTAGTAATTTGTCCTCTGCCATATCTATACCCACCTCGAGTATTTTCTCTTTGGTTTCTGAAATTTGGCCTTTGCGGACTTATTCCAGTCTTTCTTTGTCCATAGTATGCTAGGTTAGTATTGTACTGACTTACAGAATATGCATATTTGTCTTGATTTGGGATGTTGATCACTTGAGTTGCACATGATCAATGGTTATGATTATAAATAGTGCGTCATTGGAAGTTCGTAGGAAACTTCCATGTTTTCTATAGCCGAGAGTTTTTATAGGTCGATTCTAATAATTAATTAACCCCGTCGGCATCAGTTTGATTATTGAAGAGAGGTCAATGCCTAGCGAGTATCGTAATTCGTCCGGAATCCAGTCTCAAGGCACACCGAGAGGAATGCCTTTTTTTTTTTTTTTTTTTCCTTTTTCAATTTGGGGCAAGGGCATCCTATGTTTGTGGTGAGAAAATAATATCTTAAGAATTTCCTAGACTCACTGACATGAAAAGAGAATCATCCGATGGCCGAATGGTTAGAGCCTACTTGGTAACACTCCCGGGAACAACTAATTCTATTCTTTTATTCCCGGGAGCAAAAAAAAAAAAAAGAAATCCGTTTGGTAAATTTTTTATTTTCGGGAACAAAAATCAATTTTTTTTATTCCCTGAGAATAGATTTGGAATAGAATCAAGAAACAAAAAAAAAAGTTGTTTCTATTCCCGAAACAATTCCTAGAATCAATTCTATTTTTTTCTTTTCTCCTCTTGTTTTCTCTTTTCTCTTATTCTCTTTCATTTTCTTCTTCTTCTTCTTTCTTTGGTTGTTTGTCGGCCTTGGCCATGGCTAACGGCTAAGAAGAGGCCGTGACCTCACCGAAGCATCGTCGGCTTGTGGCGACACCGAGCCACAAGGAGGCTTATCGGCCCGAGCCTCGCCGGTGAGCTCATCGGCTCTCGCCCAATCGATCATGGCCATCATGGCTAGCGACCGGCTATCAAGATGGAGGAAGAAGAAGAGAAAGAGAAAAATAAAAAATAAAAAAGAAAAAATATAATAAAAGTATTAAAAACTTAAAAGAAATAAAAAAATTTAAGAATTCCACCAAGAGTGTTCGAAATAGAAGCATAAAAAATCATTTCTAATCAAAAGTTGTTCTCGCGAATAGAATCGTTATTAAACGCACCTTTAATGTCACTCATGGCTAGATCTAATCTCTCTCGTGCCTTCATTTTTCAAACCCTTTTTTGTTGGGGTAAACTTTTAACCCTAATTTAGTGTCACCTTTAATGCCCTGTAAAATCTTATTTTTTTTAATACCACATAAGTCATATGCACTAAAGAGAAGCTTGACTTTAATTACTTCATGGTGGAAACTAAGAACAAATAAAATCCTTAGAGATCAGAGCACTTGATTTTGAACCCTAAGGGCTAGCTGCAATACAGATTGAACTTTAAGACCAACCCACATCATGAAATGGTAGAAAACATTGGTCCAAATTTAGAGTCACTTTGGAAATTGAAAAGTATACGGTCCAAGAAGGCCAAGTACTTAAATATAGAATTTTATATTTCCAAAGCATTTCTAAGGAGATTGTGTCTTCAAGGCACTTTTTAACGTTCTTCTAAAGAATAGCTCTTGTTTTCTTTAGAAATTCAAGACCACTTATTTTTATACCATGCTTTGGGTCTATTGCAAGCATAGTCATATAAAGGCCTAACTATTTGAAGGTTTATGGCGCACTCTACGAGATCACAAGCTTTTAACTTATGAAAATGGGCCTCACTCAGAGCAGTTTGTACGCAAATGATTGAAAAATCTAAAGAAATGACGTCCCGTTTCAAGAGAGAATAGTGATTATGGTGTATCGGAAATACAAATATTAATTTATTTGAATTTAGGGAAAATTCTTACAAAGCACTCTTCTTTGAAATTTTATAAACAAATTCGATGGAAAACAATTAATTGAATGATTTGTTGATTCACTTTAAGATAATTAAAAAAGAGTAGTTCCACTTCAATACATAGAAATGATAGCAAGATGGATATAATAAGGTACGTGACCCATTCAGGTTCCAACTAGACATGAATAGGTAAAAAGATTGGAAAACTCAATACCCACATTAGACATGTATAGCTGTCAAAATGACGTTCGTCATTTTGACATTCCTTAGGTGATTTAGTTAATATGCACAAACATTTACTTACTAGGATTCGCAACAGTTTGCGTAATTATCTGGGTTGCCCTTGCTCTGTTACAACTTGATTGTAATAGTATACGAATGTCAACAACGAAAATTCAGGATGACTGAACATCTTTCAATGACCATCACCATTATAGATCCTCATATGTTCGTGATCATTGATCTTGAATTATTTCAGTCGCGTATTGCATTGAGTTTCGAATTAGTAAGTGGCGTTTGGAACGACACCAGGTGCCGTCCCCGTCCCGCGCCAGTCCATGTACGATGAATCTGTTCAAATTCTTTTTCTTCTTCGGAGCGAACTCCCCGTGCGCTGCAAGTCCACCTGATGATGACCTCGATGAATTCTCTTGCTTACCTTTGTCGTCCAGACACGAGACAGAGAATGGAACATCTGCAGGCGGGTGGAAAGGGAACTCGTTTTGGAATAATCGAACGTCGTGTTTCGTACTTTGTAAACATCGACCCAAGTTGTCGCATGTGCTTGGACTATTCCCCAGCTGAAACAATGACTTGGGTTCTTCTCCATCTCATGGGCAGACGCCAGTTCGATCGGTCGGGGGGCAAGAATGGGGAGAGCGTGGGAAAGATCGAAGCTTCTGATCTGGGTTTGGTGCGTCCTATGCGGGTCTTGCGTGGGAAGGTTTGTGGTGGAGAAGAGCAGCTTGAAGGTGTCTACTCCGAAATCGTTGAAGGAAGTTACGAGAGTTCGATGGGGAATTTCGGCGTCCCTCTATATGGAGGGTCGATGCTAGGGACCGTTGTTTATCCGGACGACAATCGGGATGCGTGCAAGAGCTTCGAAGGTTTCAATGCTTCGTTGGCGACCGCTCTAGGAGATCGCCCACTATATTACTTGCTGATCGAGGAGGTAAGGACATGTCTGCGTGTTTCTGAGTTCCTGTTTTGGGAAGTTAAGTTGATTCGCTTTTGGTTGGCATGTTCTTGTTTTTGTGTCAATATCAGTGGCTTGCTTTGTGTTGCTTAATTTAGCGACTAGCTCTTTGATTTCCAGTTAATTAGGATTGTCCGTTTAGTACTAGGTAACCTGTGTCTGATGGTGGTTAATGTATCATTTAATGGTTGAGACTCGAGAATATGAGGGCCGCTCTCACCTCATCTTTGACTTAAAAATTCATGCTTCCCAGAGATTGCCTATATTGACCTTGAAAAATTGATCGACAGTTTGGCTCCGGCACTAAAAAAAGTGTGTTGTGGCATCATCCATGTTTGGCTTCTGCAGAAACCGAACAATTATTCTATCTGCAAGAATAGTCATATCCTTGAATAACAGCAGGAACTATGAGTCAGATAAGGTACTTCTAGTTCACATGTGCCTTTACTGGCCTGCAGTTAATTTGCTGTCAATGCAGGTTGTTACTTCACAATGAAGGCATGGAATGCACAGAATGGTGGTGCTGCTGCGATTCTTGTTGCAGACGCCAAGAAAGATGAGGACTTGATCACCATGGATGCCCCAGGAGAAAACCATGGTGATTCTGATTATCTTCAGAACGTCACTATTCCCGCTACATTTATCATAGAATCATTGGGAGATAACATAAAGAAAGCTCTGTCTGATGGGGAGATGGTTATTGTTACCCTTGACTGGACTGAAGCTCTTCCTTATCCAGATGAGCGGGTTGAGTATGAATTCTGGACAAATAGCAATGATGAGTGTGGGCCAAAATGTGACACTCAGATTGAGTTTGTTAAGAACTTTAAGGGGGCTGCACAAATACTTGAGCGCAAAGGGTATGCTCAGTTCACACCACACTATATAACCTGGTTCTGCCCCGAACAATTTCTTTCGACCGAGGAGTGCAGGTCACAGTGTATTAACAGCGGAAGGTACTGTGCTCCTGATCCCGAGCAGGATTTCAGTAAAGGTTATAATGGAAGGGATATTGTACTTCAGAATTTACGTGAAATTTGCTTTTTTAAAGCGGCTAATGAGAGCAACAAGCCATGGCTCTGGTGGGATTTTGTAAGTGACTTTGCAATTCGGTGCCCAATGAAAGAGAAGAAGTTCAACAAAGAGTGCGCAGAGGAAGTCATCCAATCACTTGGTACATTCTTGAAACTCTTTAGACTTCAGTTCGTCTTCTTAGCAGTTTCTGGATCAGGAGGCACGAAAATGTGTAGTGATGCGTATCAGGCCTGGAGATTCAAGTCATGCACGAACTCCATTAACTATACCTAATATTATCTGCTTAACAACATACTTTTTCACAAGAAAAAGTCCAGCTTTGAACGACTTTTGGGTGTTCAACCAAAAAAAAAAAAAAAAAGGACTTTCTGGTGAGGAATTGTTATTTTTAGTCATTCCAAATGACTTTTTTTCTTTCTTCTGGAACACTGACAACCAGACTAAAAATGTCATCCAAAGTACTGGGTGTGCACGTGGCTATTGTGCATGTGTGTGCGCAAAAAAGAGCGCAACTGCACTTGTGTTCTTTTCCTGCTTTGTGGGTCACAAATTTGGGTTCCCGTTGCCCTTATGCTGTTCTTAGCTATGTCTGCAATGTGCTCATATGTAATCTAGAGGAGGAACAACAAAATTTATTACTAAAATGCCGTTAGGTTGTCATCCTGCAGAATTGCTTCTAGAGGGGAATAATCACAATTATAATTGCAAAGATCCCCAATAGACTGTCGGCCTGAAAAATCCCTCCTTGGTAATATAACTTGAACAAAGATACGACACTAATTTAATTATTTCTTCTGTATCATGGAAGACGTGATGGTTTAGATTGTTTAATTGGCCATGTACTATGATGGTTG